>VZTX01026598.1:57310-199298 GCA_013400915.1 Pardalotus punctatus | reverse complement strand
GTATACTCTTTTCTCCTTTTTTTTCTCTCCCCCCCCCCCCCCCCCCCCATAATGTCTTTCATCTTTTAAAACCTCAACAGTTTCATTTTTTTAAATCTAGAATTATGCCACTCATGTTCGACTTTCGTAAAAGCACTTTAACTTATGATGTTGCAATACTCAGTGGATAGGATATAGAGACAGAATCATACATTCCGTGACAATCAGAGCTGTCTGGTCACTCTTTTAGACTGACAGTAGTGAAAGAACTGAACAAAGTAATGGTCCTGTCACTTCATGTCCCATTCAGAGCACAGATTGCAATAAATCTTTGCAGTACTTGACTGCAGTCCCTGGAAGGCTGAGGTGTTGCAATAGCAAATCAACAACAGTGTTTGGCCTCTTTAAATTAATACTCATGACTTAAGAGTGACTACCCCCAACAAAACTGACTCATACGGGATAAAGTTAGTACAACTGAAATCGGAGTTTGATTCAGAGACTCCAGGAATCCCGTGGTGCCAGTTCCATTTGGAACTGACAGCCTGTCAGCACCCGTGTTAACAGTTTGGCACCGTTAAGATAAGCCACTGCCGTGCTCCTGGAATTCATAACTGGTACAAATAGAGCATCACAGAATACCCTGAATTCTAAAGAGCAACTTGCTGGAGAGGATTTTTGAAGATCCATTCATGTAAGGATTATATATTGCATCCCTCAAAGAGCACAGATAAAGGGAAATCTGGTGCACTTGATTTAAATATATCTCAGTCAACAAAGTTCCATATTTTTGCCCTAAATATGTGTATATGCCATTAAGAGTGGAAAAAGCTTGAGCTCATTTTATCTGTCCAATAACTGCATCTTTTAATACATATATTATCTGGTAAAGCTTCATCTTAATTTGTTTTCTGATACTCTTTGGGAGGTAAAATAGAAATTATTTTACTAGGGTATGCCTGCTTATGCTTGGCTTATAAAGCCATTTACCTGATTTTCTAACCCAACTCTGTTATGATTTTAGAAGTAATCTGATGGTAACATAGCAGATTTTGGACTCCTCTTTGGGATCTAAGAGCTTTGCTCTTGCCCCTAACGCTCTCTGTGTATATGTTCCAATTAGGATTAATTTAAGCATGCTTTTGGAGGTGGTACCTGTTTCCAAGAACAAAACTTAAATATGGTAATATTTTCGTTGTTCTCCAACTTTGACTAATTTTGTATTTTTTTTTCCTTAGTTCTTTCCTATAATTGAAGAAGGGATAACAGATATACAATTTCCATTTGCATAGTGGTGAAATACCCTCTTAAATGAGGAGTACAAAAATCCTGTTAAATAGTTAAATCCTGACTGTAGTTAAGTAATATATAAGTATTATGTAAGTCAATGTGGAGTTTCTCCATTGAAATTAAATTATGCTTAGGCTAGCAAACTGGTAGCCTAAATTTTTCTTTGTAGGGATGAAATTGCTCAAATGCTACAAGTGAATCTGTTATTGTGTTACGAAACTACATTCAGCTCTAACATTCAAATGATTATTCAAAACCAGACATAAGCAATAACAGAAACCAGAGATCCACAGATATAATCATCCATTTTAACAATTTTGGGGCAATATTTGAATCTAGTAGCTAGTTTGGACTTCCAGTTGGTTTTTGGGTTTTTTTTCTTTGTTTTATGTTTTTTTCTTTATTTGTTTGTTTGTTTGTTTTTTAAATTGTGCTGAGTCTATGAATTTATATATCAGAATGCAGTTTAGATTTCAGTCCTGGTGATACCAATTATCATTGTGTATTATACATTAGTTTTTCAGTGGCTGTGTATGCACTTGATTTAAAATTTAATCTACTGCAATATAGCCTTCCAGGCTTTGCAGTGAGCTTTATAGATCTGCAATAAAGAGTGATTAGAAACAAATTTTATGTTTTGCATTCTAGCTCTTAAAATTCCTCTTGTATAAACATCTCCTGGTTTCAGCTGGCATGGAATTTATTTTTTCCTGGTGGCTGGAACAGTGCTGTGTTTTGGATTTAGGCTGAGAATAACGTTGATAACACACTGCTGCTTTTAGTTGCTGCTAAGTAGTCTTTATCCTAGGTCAAGGACTTTTCAGCTTCTCACGCCCTGCCAGCGAGAAGGCTGCTGAGGTGCAAGGAGTTGGGAGGGGACACAGCCAGGACAGTTGACCCCAGCTGACCAAAGGGATATTTCATAGCATATAGTGACATGCTCTGTGTATAAACTGTGGAAAAGCTGGCTGGGGGATTGCTGCTTGGGAGCTGGCTGGGCACCACTTGGTGAGTGCTGAGCAATAGCATTTTGTATCCCTTTTTTTTGTATATCCAAATGATATTATTATTATTATTATTATTTTATTAATTAATGTATTTATTTCTTCCTTTTCTGTCCTATGTAAGCTGTCTATCTGCACCCATGAATTTTTTTGCTTTTACTCTTCTCATTCTCTTACCTATTCCTCTGGGGTGGGTGTGATCAAGCAGTTCTGTGAGGCTTACTTGCTGGCTGGGGTTAAACCGCNACCAATTATCATTGTGTATTATACATTAGTTTTTCAGTGGCTGTGTATGCACTTGATTTAAAATTTAATCTACTGCAATATAGCCTTTCAGACTTTGCAGTGAGCTTTATAGATCTGCAATAAAGAGTGATTAGAAACAAATTTTATGTTTTGCATTCTAGCTCTTAAAATTCCTCTTGTATAAACATCTCCTGGTTTCAGCTGGCATGGAATTTATTTTTTCCTGGTGGCTGGAACAGTGCTGTGTTTTGGATTTAGGCTGAGAATAACGTTGATAACACACTGCTGCTTTTAGTTGCTGCTAAGTAGTCTTTATCCTAGGTCAAGGACTTTTCAGCGTCTCACGCCCTGCCAGCGAGAAGGCTGCTGAGGTGCAAGGAGTTGGGAGGGGACACAGCCAGGACAGTTGACCCCAGCTGACCAAAGGGATATTTCATAGCATATAGTGACATGCTCTGTGTATAAACTGTGGAAAAGCTGGCTGGGGGATTGCTGCTTGGGAGCTGGCTGGGCACCACTTGGTGAGTGCTGAGCAATAGCATTTTGTATCCCTTTTTTTTGTATATCCAAATGATATTATTATTATTATTATTATTATTATTATTATTATTATTATTATTATTATTATTATTATTATTTTATTAATTCATGTATTTATTTCTTCCTNTTTGTTTTATGTTTTTTTCTTTATTTGTTTGTTTGTTTGTTTTTTAAATTGTGCTGAGTCTATGAATTTATATATCAGAATGCAGTTTAGATTTCAGTCCTGGTGATACCAATTATCATTGTGTATTATACATTAGTTTTTCAGTGGCTGTGTATGCACTTGATTTAAAATTTAATCTACTGCAATATAGCCTTTCAGACTTTGCAGTGAGCTTTATAGATCTGCAATAAAGAGTGATTAGAAACAAATTTTATGTTTTGCATTCTAGCTCTTAAAATTCCTCTTGTATAAACATCTCCTGGTTTCAGCTGGCATGGAATTTATTTTTTCCTGGTGGCTGGAACAGTGCTGTGTTTTGGATTTAGGCTGAGAATAACGTTGATAACACACTGATGCTTTTAGTTGCTGCTAAGTAGTCTTTATCCTAGGTCAAGGACTTTTCAGCTTCTCACGCCCTGCCAGCGAGAAGGCTGCTGAGGTGCAAGGAGTTGGGAGGGGACACAGCCAGGACAGTTGACCCCAGCTGACCAAAGGGATATTTCATAGCATATAGTGACATGCTCTGTGTATAAACTGTGGAAAAGCTGGCTGGGGGATTGCTGCTTGGGAGCTGGCTGGGCACCACTTGGTGAGTGCTGAGCAATAGCATTTTGTATCCCTTTTTTTTGTATATCCAAATGATATTATTATTATTATTATTATTTTATTAATTCATGTATTTATTTCTTCCTTTTCTGTCCTATGTAAGCTGTCTATCTGCACCCATGAATTTTTTTGCTTTTACTCTTCTCATTCTCTTACCTATTCCTCTGGGGTGGGTGTGATCAAGCAGTTCTGTGAGGCTTACTTGCTGGCTGGGGTTAAACCGCAACAAAATATTTTGCTCTCATCAAATTTCCATTGTAGCTGACTTACCACCTCTAACCTTGAAAGAAATTGAATACTGGTTGTCCGCAATTGTATTTTAAAATATGGTCTTCCCTGGATCAGGCTTTATAAAGAAATGATACTTAAAAAGATTCTATTTGCTTAGATACCTAAAACTTTTGCCCTGTGGCAGTCTTATATCCTGTATGAATGAAATGCTTTAGAATATTTTATTCACAGTGTAGGCTATGCATCCTGCCTTCTTAACAGAAAGGAGTGTAGATTCCTTCCAGTGTAATTTATGTATTTTAATGTCTGCAATTTATTATGTGCTTGATTTGTTTTGTTGAGGTTTAAAATCATCATCATGTTTTCTATTTTAGGCCTTTAATTGGCATGGTTTTAAAAATAGCGTTCAGTGCATGTGCTGTTGCACTGTTTTAAAGGCAGAATTTCTTAGCAGTTTGGTGCCATGGTGGAGACTGATTCCAAGATCCCAGGGCAGGTTGCTGCCTGTGGGAGATGCATTCACTGTCTCAGACCTGTTTTTCCATGAAGGAGTGTGACAGGACAGCACCCAGGACAGACCTGAGCTGCTGAGGCAATGGAAAAGCATTTTGGAAGGTGCCAAGAGGCTTGGCCTCTTTCATAGCTTCAGATTCCAGTACAGCATCATGACGTGATGAGAAGAGGCTTTTCATGCCCCTTTTGCTTCTCATTTACACTCTTTGCCTCTTGCTTCTCATGCACAATCTGCCTGTTGTGCTAGTGGTGTAGGGTGAAGGTGGTGTAATCATCGCTATAACATCAGAAAACTTTTTCTTTTCCCCAAGATTTATCATTGATAATCATTGCATTCCATCTGAAGTGTAACACATTTACTTCTCTGTACATACAGCTTCGTGTGCTGTTGGTTTGATTTGGGAAGGAATCAAAGGTGATCAGCAGAGCTCAAAAATTGTGTGCATCTGTCAGAAAGCAACTGTAGGCAAATGAGAATTATCAGCTCTCTGCTGAGACGAGCTTTATTAGCAAGAAATAAGAGCCCAAGCTAAGGCAGATGGACACTTAATTTCATTTTACTGCCAAGGCATTGTGGCTCACAGGTACATAATTTCACACAAATCTGAACAGAACCCAAACACAACAGTCTGAATCAAGCTTAAAGTAAGAGTTTGACCTTGGATAACTTTGGACACTCAAAGTTTTTTGTTACATCTTTAGCTTTCATGGAATGAATTGGTAACTAATTTATTTTTATACAATGTTGATGAGGTCTTTTTGTCACTCTGCTTATACTTTATGAGGATCTGTCCATACTGGTTTCAATTTACTAGAGGAGTGAACCCAAGTAGTCTTCAAGAGACAGAAATGAGTGAGCCAGTAACTTCATCCAGTGAGTATAGTCATGTCACATTTGCAGGAAAAGTGAGATAGATTAGATCAGGCTTCACTGAAAAACCTTGAAAAGCTTCACAGCTGGTAGATTAATAGCCTAGTTAAGCTAATCAATTGAATAATCATTTGAGAAATCACCTCTTTTTTTTTTTTTTTTTTTCTATAAACCTGTGCATTTTAAAATTCTAGTTGGCAGCTTATCCTCATAAATTGCCATTTATTTTTTGTACTGGCCATAGTGCCTTAATTCCCCAAATTATGTCAGACTCCAAGCTACCTGGTGAGATAGAGTTCTGCATGTGGTACATGATGCTGCTGTTGTCTGGGAGCAAACCTGACTCCTCCACCACATCTGTTGTGTCGCAGCTTTTCTTCCCGAATAGTTCTTACTCTCTACCCACTCCAATATTAAATATGCTCAATGAATAACACACACGGTAATACTCCAGCTCCAGGTCCAGAGCATCCCACACTTTACAGCACATGGATTGTCCTCAAAAGTTTCTCAAAAAGCTTCACAGCACTCCATGAACTCTTGTGTAACACTTCCCCTCTGTAAGGGGCAGCATTTCTGAGTCTACAGGACATGGGGAGCAGGATACAGAGCACCTCCACACTGCCTCTGAGCAATGGGATGGAGAGCAGGAGGCCACTGAGGGCACAAGGGCACCCCAAGGTGTCAGCAGGTCATCCAGAGAGCCAGAAGCTTCCCCCATCACTTTAGCAGGCCATAAGTCCCCATATCATTGTGCTACAAAGCCAAGAGGAATGGTTAGAGTTTGTCCTCCAGAATGCATCCACAGTGTTCTTCCATGAAGCTGGAGAAATTGAATAGATTCTTACACATTATGCTGTCTTTTCTCCTCTGATAAAGAAATCCTAGAATTGCAAATCTCTGACAAAATTTCATGCTGATGATTCTTTTCTAGCTCATGTTATGGCTCTGCAGTGCAATTACCCCAGTGTATTGATAACCCTGAAATAATGCAGTCATTATTAAGGTGTGTAAAAGCAAATTGTTGTGGTAACACATTGAGTTGTGCCCTGAAGTGGCTGTGAAGATAGGAATAGTCATGTTTCATACTACTGCCATGACCCTTTAGGATTAAATATGCAAGGATTTGTTATAATACTTACTAAACCCATGTGACTAATTCACTCAAGTTCCTTGGAGCAGTCTGGCCTCAGCTCTGCACAAATTGATGACCTCATCACATGGAGTCATAGAGGAACTCATTGAACTGTAGAATCATAGAATGGTTTGGGTTTGAAGGGACTTTTAAAGGATATCTATTCCAACTCTCCTGCAAGGAACAGAGACATCTTCAATTAGATCAGGTTGCTCAGGGCCCATCCAACCTGACCTTGAATATTTCCAGGGTTGGAGACCCACCACCTCTCTGGGCAATCTGTGCCAATGTTTCAATACCTCCATTGATAAAAAAATGTTCTCTTTATATCCAGTCTGAATCTACACTCTTCTAATTCCAAATCATTACCCCTTATCCTATTGCTACCAGCCCTACTAAAACGTCCCCGTTTCCTTATAAGCTCTTTTTAAAGGCTACAATAAGGTCTCCCAGATCTTCCTTTGCCCTCACTGCACAGCCCTTGCTCTCTCAGCCTCTCTTCATAGCAGAGGTGCTCCAGCTTTTTGAGGATCTTTGTGATTCACTCCAACAGGTCCATGTCCTTCTTATGTTGGGGTCCCAGATATAAAAGGACCAGAAGTATAAAATCAGTAAAGTTAATTTAAAAAAATCAGCTTTTCCATTTTTGTAATAAGGTACACAGAAATGATCCATGTACTCTGTTGAAAAATTACTATATTTAATATGCAAAAAGTGCTTTTGCAAACAGTTCTGATTAAGTCTAAAAAGCCAAATGGAACTGAGTCTGGAACACACTGCTAAAATAACAAAATCGGTTCATGTTATTTACCATGATAAGATTTAAATGCAGATTAGTAATATTAAGTCATTATATATTTAATTAACTTGCAGACATCAGAACATTGCAACAATGTCACAGTCACACTTGGCCATTTTCAGATTTACATAAAAATGGAAACTGTAATTATTTAGTAAAAGCTATCTCACAGTTGATCTGATGGTATTTTATTACAAAAGAAATGCATGAAAAACAGTTAAAGTGAAAATGCACTCGTGATCACCATGGCTTATGATACGAAGGGAGGTGAGAGCATTCAATAAAACACAGTTTGTCAAGTTTATTTTTTTTTTCAAAGCCTTTTTTTGTTGAAATTAAAACAAAAACCCATCAAATTATTGTCTGGCTTTTTTCTCACTATCAACTCTTTCTAATATATTCTTGTAGTCTTGCTACAATGGTAACCATGTAGGAAGTCTTTCAGTCCTAGTCCAGTTATGTCAGCCATAAATTAGTCTTCTCAATAACTTCTGTAGGCTTCCAAATTCCATAGCAAATGGTCTTTATATACTCATCACCCCTTAATGTCATGAGTCAGTGCTTCAACAGATCAAGTGTGTGTGGTGAAACAGAACAAATGTAGTGGCTTCAAGTTATGACTGTCAAGGTCACAAGTATATAACATGCAAAACATTCTTGAATTTTCAGTCACAGAATCAGTAAGAAATCTATTCTCATCATCATTATTACCCTTCCATTTCCTCCTGAAGTCATAAATTTAATTTTTGATTCCCAGCCTTTGAAAATAAATGAAATAATCCCCAGATATTATCAGAAGAGGGTCAGTTTCTGCACCTAATGCTGAACCTCAAAGCTGGTGAAAAATATAGGATATCTAACGAGCACAAAAATTTACAGATAAATCTGTAACCACCAGAAAATGCTTATATAGTGTTGGGTCATGACAAAAAAAATTAAGCAACTTACATTGAAATTATTTAATACATAAAATGTGAAGGTGGGGTTTTTTTTGGTTTTTTTTGATGGTCCTTTTTCATCTTAAAATATGAGCTCAGTCATGCTTTGCAAGGGAAGTGCCTAAAATTCAGGCAGATATGAGATCCCTACATGCTTTGTAAACTGCTGCCTGGGGATTTTGATTTTTCAGCTCTAGGAAACCTTCTGATAGATTTCCAAAGCAAACCAAATCAATCCCCAAAGCTATTGTAATTCTAAAGAGATTCTGCTCACCATAAATGGCAACAGATAATTAAAAATACATTTAATATAATTATGTGTTTTAAGCACTGTGCACTGTATTATTTGCCCATTTAATAGATTCTAAGCCATTGCCCACTAAACTGAAAGTATTTAATGTATGCATATTAATACATGGATGTCAGGAAAATAATAATCTTTGATATATTTAAGTACTGGATGTATTAAAACCAGCTTTCAGTACTAAGAAGATTGAATACAAGACCTGTGAGATTTTTCTCATTGACATTTTCCAGTAAATACTTGGCATAACTTTGAAACAGTAGAATATCTTGCAATAGACAGGGGTGAAATTCATCTTTTAGTTGCTGGTTAAACTGGTAAACCAGTGTAAAATTTTAATTTTCTGTTAATTGCTTATTGGTGAAAACAGTCTCCACCTCACAGAAACAAGTTGGCACTGCATAAAAAATGAGTGAGGAAATGCTGTATAAATTAGGGTGATGTGGTACCTGCTAGCATGATGTCAGTATGGAGTGCAACATTTCTGGTAGATTTTTGCCATCTGAACTTTTCAAATGAAAGGGAAACTGGAGCTAGTAGAACCTTCCAAGAATCCTTCCATTCTTGGATAATTATTTGTTATAAAATTTTGTGTCTAGGAAGGGAAAAAAAACCCAAATCATCTACATACATATAAGTGTGTGAATAGGAAAATCCGTATTACTGAGTATAAAATCCATGAATTCCAATTTTCCCTGTACTCCTACAGGACAACAGTACATATGTGTATACACTGATAAAGGGGCTCCTGTGTGAATTATTCATTAAAGTAATAACAGATGGGCTGCAAAATATATTTGCAGTGTTGCTTAAACCCACAAAATAAGGAGACTTTTTCCTAAATACAGTAACATTTTTGGTAACATGACTTGTCCACTGGAAAAGAAAGATTCTGTCACTGATCTCTTTGCTGGAGTAATAGATTTGTTTAAAAATACAGAGCCATGAGGAATTCTTGACAATTTCCTCCCCATCCATATGAAATGCAGCATGTTACAAAAGCACACTGCTGAGGCTCCCAGCATCTCTCAACAACACAAAACACTGCCATAATTATCTCTGCAACATAATGTATTCTGATTACCTATGTACAGCAATTATATAAAATAACAGAGCTGTTAATGTGCTATCAGTGAGACACAGAACTCATGTGAATAATTTATGTGGAATGAAGTAGAAAAGTGCCCTCTTTTAATTAAAGGTAAACTCTAGAACATTCTCAGAGAACTCCAAATGACTCCAAAGATTAAAAATTACCTCCTAGAATAGAAACAGGGAATACGTTAGGTTGCAAGGGACCTTTAGAGGTCATATAGTCCAGCTCCCTGCACTGAGCAGGAACATTTTATACACCATGAGGTTGCTCGGAGTCCCATTCAAACCTGACCTTGAATGTTTCCTGGGTTGAGGCATCCAGCCCCTCTCTGAGCAGCCTGTTCCAGTGTTTGATTACTTCTTTCACCTAACTTTGGAATATATAATTATGGCTTTTCCCTTTTCCTTAGGGCCTACTGAACATGTGGTTCTTACCTTTCTTCCTTCAAAGAAAATGATGTGGCTTTTTATACAATATAAATGTTTGTTTCTGTTTGCTGGATTATGTGTTTTTACTAGGAAAGTACTACATGTAGGTATGTTTGAAACAGATCCTAGATTTTACAGGAATTAGTTGAACATCTTTCCAGCCTCCTTCAATTAAGAAAGCCATAGGGATTGAGTGCACGCTCAGCAGATTTGCAGATGACACCAAGCTGAGTGGTGCTCTTGACACAGCTGAAGGATGGGACACCATCCAGAGGGACCTGAACAAACTCGAAAGTGGCCCCATGGGAATCTCATGAGGTTTAGCAAGATCAAGTGCAAGGTGCTGCATCTGGGTTGGGGCAACCCCTGGAATCAGCCCAGGCTGGGGTATGAACTGATGGAGAGCAGCCCTGCGATTAGGACTTGGGGGTGCTGTTGGATGAGAGGCTGGACATGACCCAGCCATGTGCACTCACAGCCCAGAAAGCCAAATGTGTCCTGGGCTGCATCCAAAGCGCCGTGGGCAGCAGGGCGAGGGAGGGGATTCTGCCCCTCTGTTCTGCTCTGGTGAGACCCCACCTGCAGTGCTGCATCCATCTCTGGGGTCCCAGCACAGGAAGGACAGGGACCTGTTGGAGTGAGTCCAAAGGACGGCCACCAAGTTGATTAGATGGATGAAGCACCTCACCTATGAGGAAAGGCTAAGAGAGCTGGATTTGTTCAGCCTGGAAAAGAGAAGGCTTTGCATCCTTCCAGTACCTGAAGGGAGCCTACAAGAAAGCTGGAGAGGCACTTTTTACAAGAGTGTGTAGTGACAGGACGAGGGGGAATGGAGTCAAACTAAAAGAGAGTAGGTTTGTAGTGGATATAAGGAGGAAGCTCTTTGCTGTGAGGGTGGCAAGGCACTTGAATAGGTTGCTCAGAGAAGTTGTGGATGCTCCGTCCCTGCCAGTGTTCAAGGCTGGGCTGGATGGAGCTCTGAGCAACCTGGTCTAGTGGTGAATGTTCCTGCCCATGGTGGGGAGGTTGGAGCTTGATGATCTTTGGAGTCTCTTCCAACCCAAGCCATTCTAGGATTCTATAACTCTGATTAGACAAATTGATTTTCCTCTTGTGAGGGACAAATCTATTGGGCTAAGAGCGCATTGGGGTTTTTTTGTCCATTGCCAATGTCTTAGGAGTTTGTGCTGATTTCTCATGTACTGGATCCAGATCAATAAAGACTTTGGAGATAAGGACTGAGTACTTGAGGTGCTTGTCTATAGGGAGCAATGTTGAATATCTGGGACATGTACCCAAAGCTTTCATTATCTGAGTCCAGGTGTACCCAGGTTTTACAAGACATTTCTGAAAATTAGTGTTTTTAAGCTCCTGCCAGCTGCATTTCACAAGCATCATTATTGAAAAGGAAAAAAAAGGCACTTAATGTATCTCTGTCCCACATTTTAGCACTTTAGTGCAGTGAGTCCAGTAGCTCTATTTGTTCTTTGCTTACCATTTTTTTCAAATAAGGCATGAAGTCCATAAAGTCCAAAAATTGAAAATCTTTCCACTGACATGAATAGATTTTAGGTCATTTCAGAAAGGCTTGGTTTTCTTTTGATTTGAAAGAGGATCAGTTCATCTCCATCAGTACATCATTATAAAAATGAGGTCCTGGGTTTACTAATGATCATAGGTGGAGTTAAAATTATCAGATTTGCCGGAGTTGAGAAAAGTAGAACAATTAAGAACAAGTAGCTTAGGAGCAAGCAGCTTTTTCTTGCAACTGGCAGTGCAAATGCAAGTATGTGTTTTGAAATTTTGTATCAATGCTGAGCTGTATCAAACACTGTCTTAGATCTGTGTGACTATTCCCTTTTCTTTTTAAGTACAATTGATTTGAGAGTAGAGCATTTCATAAGAGCATACCCATTTTAATTACGTTTTCCCTTGGGGCATGATTACATTATTTTTTGTACTATAGTTTCTTATTATTGTTTACTTAGTTAAAAAAAAATCCTAACATTTTTAATGTGCTATTATATTTTCTATTTAAAAGTTAATATTCTAATGTTTCAATATTGTAAAATATGCTTAGGGATAATTATTTTTCAAACTTTATTCAGTGAAAAACTTTCAATTTCCCAAACTCATCCCATTCTGAACTGCCGGCTGATGTCTAGAGAATTTCTAACTAAGCACCGAGAGTTGTATGTTAAATCTAAAGAAAAAATTTAAAAATTAAAAAAAAAAAAAGATTCAGGGGATAAAAGAAACTTCATTCTCTGAACATTTTAAATTCACATTTTGAATATGATGTTGCAATAATAAGTGGGTAATTTTATTTTTTTAAAAATTGTGAAAGACTTCAATTTATGAAGTAACGCTATAGGCATATGAGTAAAGCTAAGATTGCTACTTTTGGAAAACAGAACAGTCCTTTTTTTTTTTTTTACTAGCATCTGTCTTGGAGGTGAACATGGGCCACAAAGGTTGCCATATGTTTATTCCTTGTCACAAAAGAGGGCGATACAACTGACCTCTAAAATGAGGTCCTTTTAGCTAGATCAGTGAAAAGACTACAGAAAACATTTAAAAACATTTGAACGTCTGTCTATTTTTCTATTTAATTCCTTAATTTTGAATTTATTAATAATAGCCTGAATCCCTTAGCCATGCTTCCAGCAACAGCAAAGTTCATAGGAGCTGACAGAACTGGGTTCGCCCTGCAGTAGCTGCTGGTCTGAGGCTCAGTCATTGGAGCTGCAACAGTTCATAGGAATTTCATCAAAATCACAATCAAAGGCTGTCATCTACTATTGTTTCAGTATTGCGTTTCTAAACATTACTGATGTTCCAGTGATTCAAAGCCCATATGGTTACTGACGATTTGGGAAAGAAAATACCAGGTCTTGTTGAGGTTCTTGAGAAGAGGCTGCTACTGTACAGATTATAAAAGTAAGGTATTTGCAGATGTTTTCCAGAATGGCTTTTACATCCAGTAAAATATAAGAAGGCTTGGATAAGGCAGTGTAATGCTTCTTGTACCTTGCAGAATTGTCTGTGAGAACCAAATAATAATTAAAAAAAAAAAAAAAATGGATTGTGTTCTTTACTTTGCAGGAAGTGTGTTAGAAAGCTTTCATAGACAACAAATCTTCCATCTTATTTATTGCATACTTGACCTCATTCCTCTTTGCATTAAGACTTAAAAGATTAAACCTTTAGAGACTTAAAAAGTTAATTTGTCACCATAAAAGGTTGCTAACTTGGGTGAAAACCACACATCTTCCCCAATTTAAAATCTCCTTGCACAGCTAGCGTGGTATATAACAGCCTGTGTGTAAATGAGAATCAGGATAAAGTTAATGCAAGTTTTGTTATCACTGTCTTTCTTTTTCCCTCTCTTTTAACATGCTTTTACTAAGTTAAGACCAATAGGTTTCACCTGACTTCAGACCAATAACATTCAGAAAATAAATTAGCTTTTTGAAAACTCATGAGTAAAATCTAGTTCACGCAATCCTTCTTTCACACGTTTATATACAGTCAAAATACATTTGTTTCATGGTGTTGTACTGTTTTTAAAGAGCAATCTTGTGAAAGTTCAGCACCACGATTTTCCATCTGAAGCCCCGTGGCTGCTTTGTGGAAAACCTCTGCTTTCCACCTATACACATCTAAGATTTCTGCTAACATCCCAGTGGTATGTTTGACTGTCAGATTCATACTGTTTTTCATAACTTCATAATTTAGTTTTCTATATCTTAATGTTATTATGAAATTGTTTCAATCTTGAAAGCACTGGTAGATGTTTTCTAGTCACTTCATGCTTACAGGGGAGTGGCAAAACTTGTGGCCTGCAGGTGCAAGAACTTCACATCAAGGACAAAAGTAGCTGCCTGAAATTCTCAGTGAGATGCTTTCCTGCATGCACCATGTCCAAAAACTTCCTTTTCCTCACACTCAGCATGTCTTATCAATCCCATCTGACTGCAAAAAATGGTCCTTAACCCTTCCCATTTCTCTTTTTTCCAATTCCACAGGTCCTTATGATTCTAAAATATTACAGCCCATGAATACAAATCAATTTTTGTGTCCCCCCTCTCTGCCCACACAATTCCTTTGAAATAAGGAAAATTATGTGGAAAAAGTTGTGCTGCTTATTTTCTCTTAGTCTTCTTTTACCTAGTGATTTTTTAATAATGAATCTATGGTTTCTGTTGCCCATAGCAAAATATTAGGTATTATGAAAAATATATCACTGTGGACTTAAATTATTTCTTTAGGCTTTAAATACAGTTTCTTAGAGGTCTTCTTCTGCAATTTTATTTTAAGTAAACTTCAACCCACCCATGTTCCCTATACTAGTAATGTCCTTGTTCTCATCCAAATTTCAGCATAGCGCCTGTGATTACATCCCCAGTAAGACTCCTGTCAAATGCAAGTGTAAATAGAACTTGAAGAAAAGGAAATGCATTGATCGGAATTTAAAATGCCAGCTTCACTTTGTTTGCAGATGGTGATGGATTTTTCTTTTTAATATCACCTTGCCAGTTCCCTGTTGGATAAACTACAAAGCTGTGTAGTGGGCGGACTTGGGTTTGCAGGCAAAGATGCTGGTCTGTTGTATTTACTGGTGTAGACAGGCCTAAGATTTCAAGAACTTTTCAATGTGGTACCTTCTTTTTGTTTTATTGCTTTCTTTTGCCTCCTTGAAGAGTCTGACTACATTTGTGTATCCACCCACTTGGTTTTGGATCCTGGCCATGGCATTAGGGTTTTGACAACTAGAGGCCTTGTTTCTCTCCTCCCATGAGCTTGAGTGGAGAATTCGCTGTGGATAAGCTTCACTGTATGATTTGGAGACTTAGTTTCAAATCCTTGCATTGCCATAGTTTTTTTGATAATAATAATTGCAGTAACTTGAGATGTAAAGCTAACCTAGTAATGCCTGGGATATGGCTGTAGGCACTTAATGGCACTTTCTAGGGGCTGCAGCTTTGGACTTTTAATTTGCTGAACATTAGCAAGATTTTTCAGCCTACAGGAGATACTGGAAAATAGCTTGTTATCCAGAGATAATGAGGAGAACTGAAGGATGTTAAAGAACAATGGGGTCTTATTTTTTTGCTCCAAACACTTTAGTGTTCCATTGAAGGGTTCAGATTCTGTTTCGTATTTTGAAATTTGTGTACCTTAAGGGATAAATAAAGTTAACATGTAGAAAAAAAAATTATATAGTTGTGGGAAACAACTCTTCCATGCATGTTCCCAGGTTTGCAAACATCATTGGTCTCATCAGTATGTGAATATGAGGTGGAAAGTGTGTAACTACTGTTGTTTAAGCCAGCCTGACCCCTAAATAATACCAGTTCTTCCCATACCGGAAAACATAAACAGAGGAGCCATGTTTATTGCCAGTTTATAGAAATGATTTCTCTTAAAAAAAACATTAAATTTGGCGAGACTGGTTTTCCTGCCAAGCAATTTAGTGCCATAAGAGGGATATTTATCCTATTGCTGCATTTGATACCTACAAATCTGTCAAACCCGTTCGTATATTGGTGTATTGAATAAATGCCCCTGCAACAGAAATGTTCATTGGGATTACAGGTGTGGATTTAAGGCTGTCACGGATATAAAGTAAAATAAAAGTAGATCCTGCTTACAGTACCTTATTTAATTTAAAGAAATTTGGTTACAAAATCATCACTTTATGCTGTTGTTAATTTTCAGAATCACTACCAAACTGATAAGGGGACTTGTCACTGTGAAGTGAAATATTTTTCTATATGAATAAAGTTTGTGCATTTGGTCATTAGGATCCCACTCAGCTAACAGGAATCTTTTGAATAAACCAGATGTTCTGTGCTTTAAGTTCTGCAATAACAGCATTTTCCTTCCTTATAGAGCATATTTTAAATGTCTTCATGAAACCACTTTTGCTATGACAGTGTAGTCTTTCCTCTGCCTGAGAAATTATGAGGTATCAAGCAAGACAGAAAAATTGCAGCTGACATTCTCAATGACTTTTCATTTCATTTCCACTAAGATAAATTTACTAATATCCCTTTAAAGCCTTTTTAATACAGTTTAATGCTGATGTCCATACAGGTGTCAGTCTCAGTGCAAGCTGAGACTGAAACTTTATTTGAATTTTAAAATATTTTTTATATATATTTGTGCACGTGTACACTCTGGCAACAGTTCTGTTGTAAACCTTTTCTGTATGTGAGAACCCTAACATTTCCTCAAAGAGAGAGACTCTCACTCTTCTGGGGTTGGCAGTATTTTGTACACTGATGATGGAGCACTCTGACCATGTCTGTTTCCATCAATGGTATTTTTTTATTTTATCTCCCCCCTTGATACCATTGGCAAAGGCATTTTCAGTATCACTACTTTAATTTACTTTTGTTCCTGTGTCAACATACATTGATGTCTTAATTCTACAAGCCTTAGCTTTCCTCTTGCTCTGCTATTATCTATGTTGGTATTCCCAAGAGTTGCAAATTCCTCCATCTACTCACCAAATCATGAGTTGTTTATGAAAGATAGTATTGAATAAAAAGTACTTGAGTGTGATCTATATTTTTAATTTCTGTACTGTCCTCAGTAATTCATGCATTTGTGAAATTTGTGGGTTATTTTGCTGCCTCCTTATCTTCTACCCCAACTCTTCAGGTAGTCTGTACTGCTGATGCAGAACTCACTTTACTCAAACCCTTTACTTGGGGTATGGGAAGGGAGTGTCTCATCGCCCCTCCCTGTCTAGGTCTGCATCCCCCTATGATCTTTGCAGCTCTTGGAGACATGTCAGGTGTTGCTGCAGGGCTGAAAGCAGTGTAACTCATCTGTGAGGGTTGTTAGGAGGGCTGGGAGCACAGGAAACCTCCCTCCATTAGCAGTGATTGTTCATTCAAATGATGCTGATCACAAACGAGTGTACTGGCTGTACACAGCACTGTCTGGGGATTTTCAAACGAACCTTGGGAAATTAAGAACATAATTTCCGCAGGAGAGGGAAGTTCAGCATTCGGTGGTTTCTGCATATCCGGAGGAAAAGATCTGCCATCAATATTCAGCTCGCCATTTATGTTATTAGTCCTCATCTAAAACAGCCATTTATAAGGGAGAGGGAATGGGATTCACTGCATATTTTATGTTACTGAAATTAATGGTCACTATGGTGGCTTTTGCAAAGCATCTCACACAAAGGGATGAATGCAAACCCTTGACTATTAAGCTTGTGCATCTGACCTTAGACTTGTCAAACTTTGTGAAGCACATTTCACTGGAAGTGTTAAGGTAAAAGAGAAAAAATTATTCTCAAGATCTGATGTGTGTGCTGAATTTCTCCACTTAATGAATTGCAGGTGGCTTAACTAACTTAGAAATAATTCAGCCCCTCTTAAAAATTCTTTTGAAACTTGGAAATATAAGGGATTGCGTAAGATATCAGAGAGAGGTTCAGAAAACTCTGCAATAGGTAATTGCACTTTTAGGATATCTATGAATTCCCTCATCCCTGTGGGAAATGGGAGTTTTAACATCATCTCCAAACCCTTTATTTTTATTTTGTTTTGCTTTATTTATTATTTTCTCTTTGAGACTTAAATGACAAACAGATTAGGAATGTCTAAAGATAGAAACAAATTTAATTCCATAGGCTGTATGCCCAAATATTTGCCTGCTTTTTTTCAACTGTACTAAAGCTCTAAATATTACATTATTATCCCTTCTTGAACTTCAGGTCTAATGAATAGTATTGGTCTCTTTTCTAAGTCCGCTTTTTCTATAATTTTTAATATACAGAAATCTGAAATAAGTACTGTAAAGGGATTTTAGGTAAAAATATTTATAAAGCAAGCTCTTTTTTTTGAGGACAGGAAATAAGCAGAAAATGAAATTTGTGTGAATATATATATGATGGCTGCTTATGTGATTTGATGTAACTCTAAGGTAGTTAAAACTACATTAGTTTGTGAAGAATTTTTTCCTTTTGGAAATGTTTCATAGGACTGTATCTGTCTTCATTAACTGTCTTAATAATATTCAAAATCACACTTGCAAACAAATTAATGTATTTCAAATCTTCCTTTTAATTTTGGTTTGAATTATATGTATCTTAATATTTTAAAAACTGGCACTCCACTTAAAGCAAAGCAATTGAATGAGATGTTGAATTTCCTTGGTTTGTTTTTTCAAGGAAATTCTTAATTTAATTCACTCTGAAATCAGCTTAAGCAGTTTTTGAAATAGTAGTATTTAATGTGGAGCCCCTCTGGGTAATAGTATAAATAAATACAGATATTAGCATTAATTCCACTTGGGATATCTTTTGTTTTTTATCCTTTTCATGCTCTTTTGGGACTTTTCTGCATACACTTTCTTCCTGATAACAAGTAATATATATTCCACATCCTACTAATGAGGGCCTGATTTCTGATAGAAAAAAACAGCAAACATATAAAAACAAACAAGTACATGACAGGATAGAAATGTCAGATATAGAGTCACTTTATTAATTCATGCTCTGAAGGAAACAGCTACTCTTTTCTTCTTTGGTATATTTGAAAATAAATTCAAAGATGGAACATGGCAATGGCACCTTTTGCAATTTCAGATTTATAGGATACAGAAAAGAGGCTCCAGTTTTTTTGTGCAGAGCTGCAAATATGTACCATTTATAGTTTTGTTCCAAGTCAGTGTTTTTTTTTACAAAAGTACTGCTGACAATCTGAGGCATTCTGAAGCTGGAACAAGGAACAGAATGGGTCCAGAATACCTGAGTAGCCACTTATGTACATAAGGCCAGCTTGTATAGCTTGACAATGTATAGCTGAAGTGCAGATGTTCAAATTATTTTACAGGCAGGTCAACTCTGAGAGCAGGCAGGGAATTGTCAGACGGGATACAAGGGTGTTGGGAAATGCAGACATCTGACCTATTTCCAGGTGAGAGGCGAACTCACACAGCAGTGAGAAAATGAGTGAGGTGGGAGGGACTCGAGAACTGCTAATTTTCATGTGATTAGCATAATAACTGAGACACTTTGAAATTTTGGTGCAACAATAGAATAATCTTCACTTGGAAAACATTGGCTCCAACAGAGCACTTCAGAAGCTTTGAGAATAGACTTTGTCCTGTTAACGTAATATATTTCATGGTGTCTTATTCATCAAGTTTTTTAAGACATGAATTTTTATTGAATTGCTTTGTAAATACGGTATAATAAGAAATGAAGGAAACATTTTCACGGTGGTTCCAAGACACTTATTAGTTGGAAAGTCCAAGAAGACAAAGTGTTAAGATGTTATACTTCTAGATATTTTATTATTGTAATAGTATTTTTTTAAAAATGAGGACAGTCAGTACAAAAGTGAGATATCATCCTACATTTGTTCAGACAACTAATGTGCATCTTATAACACTGGTTAATCACTTGTAAAAGAGAGTCTTCAAAACATTTTCTGCTAAAACATTTAAGTATTACTTTGGTGATTAGAAAAGCTAACAGGGACATAAATTAATAAGCGAATAAAGCTGAAAAGTGTCTCTGAGAACATGGACTTATAGGGCCAAAATATTACTGGCAACTGGGATTTGCCTAACGCTATGTTCAGGTTTCAAAACCACGGATAGAATCATGGAATCATAGAATGGCTTGTATTGAAAGGGATCATCATGATTTTTCAGTGTGTAAAACTAATACAAGAGTGTTTAAGATAATTATTTTTCTATTTTGGTTTCCAAAACAAAGTTTCAAAAGTAATCATAGAATGATGGAATCATAGAATCATAGAATGGTTGGGTTGGAAGGGACATTAAAGATTATTTGGCTCCAACCCCCTGCCATGGGCAGGGACACCTTCCACTAGACCAGTTTTCTAAGAGCCTCATTCAACCTGGCCTTGAACGTTTCCAGGGATGGGGCATTCACAGCTCCTCTGGGCAACTTGTGTGAGTGTCTCACGACCATCCCAGTAAAGAATTTCTTCCCCATATGTAATCTAAATGTCTAATCTAGCTGTATGTTCACAAGCTGTGGCAATTCCCACACAGGCTTTGGTTTAGTCAGGTATCGTTTAGGACAAAGTCACTGCACCAAAAAATAAACATGTCTCTTAAGGGAAAGCACTCATTCAATGTTGAGCTCAAGGTCCGAGAGCTGGAGAAACTTCTGAGTGAGGTTCACCAGTGCCAATATCTCAGCTTTTTTGTAGGTAGTTTCAAGCTCCATTACAGGACAGCCCACCCCTTCCGGAGCAGCAGAGATGAGATGAATCACTCAAAACAGTACATTTTCCTTGGTGTGGATAGGCATTCACACAATTATGATTAATGTTGCCAGAACTTTTCTCATGCTGAGATGTTTTATAAATAGTAAAATGTGTTTTTCCCACTCTATACATGATAGTTTATGTGAATAATGTTTTATATATATAGCGCTGACTTTTAGATCTGTGATCCAACTGCAACAAAGGTCAACAACAAGTGAAAGTCATGCTTGGTTTCTCATTGTCAATATAAAAATGAGCTGTAGCTCTCAGTTTGGTTCTCAGGAAACGTTTCTCTTCCTCAGCAGAAAATCACAACTCCAGACTCAACAAATTGTTTCGCTTGTTGGTATTATCAGCTGAGTAGCAGAGGATTGACAGAAAATGCAGAATGACTCATCTCTTATGCAGAGAAAATGATGTCATTTTTTCTAGAAAACTTATATTTTGGGGAGTTTAGTTTGTAATTTCATCAGAAAACAGAAATATTGGTCTTTGGCTACCCATTTAGAACTTAGTCAAGCACTAAAAGAGATGAAAAGTGAATAATATCTTTAAATAGGCTATATTTCCAGATGGATGTTGCAGATTTGGCCCACCGCACATATAAAGTTCTGGAAAATAATTATTTATATAATCAATCAATCCATTTGTTGGGTCAGGACTTAAAAAGCGCTCTCTGCCTAATAATAAAACTGCTGTGTCTAGACCAAGCTATTTGCTTGAGATTGTCTGAGTTTTGTTTTGGGTATCATTTTAAGATAATGTCTTTCATTTCAAAGTTAAGAGTGCCTCATGATTGCCTTATGATCTGGGCTGAATCTAATTTTAACCTGGTTGGGTTTTGCTTTGTCCTGATTTTCTAATAATTAAGAACACAGAAAATGTACCATGACATTGTTATTCAGCTGACAGTCATTTATCCAGCCTTCCTGAAAGCTATTTGTTAGGACCAAAGGAATTTAGATTTTATTTTCTTCATGCTATTCTATACAAAAATTTTACTTTCTTTAGCCGAAAACATAAAGAAATTAAAAGGAAAGTTGTTGCAATATCTAGATTTTTTCAAATAGGAATTTTTATTGAGCACAGGAGGGATTTCACCTTTTAATTAAGCTGGTGTTATCACAAAGAGGGATGGCTTTGAACATTGATAAGGTCAGTCTTCCAGAAAGAAATTTTTTATTTCTTCAGAGATAACATTACTATCTTCTAAAGCATTCAACCTACTCTTTTGTCTTCCCCTGCTCTTTGCTACTGTAAAGCCACCAAAAACAATCAAGAAAGGTACAAAATACTGTAGAATTCAGCACAAAGACAGGCAGACACAATGGTGACACACAACAGTTGTATTCAACAGAAAAGTCAGGCGATAACTTTCAAAAGCAATGAAGTCTGAGGTTTTCCAGGTTAAGACATGTAGAGCTTTGATTTTCATGGACTGGTAGTACATTTCCATCTAAATCATTGTCTGATGCCCAGAGAGCCTTCTAAACCATATATTATAAATTTATATTTTTATAGCATTTTTCAGCTCTAAAGAACTATTAGCCATTACTAGCCCTGCCAAATATACACCATAACATGATACAAAAGATGTGTCTGATCACTTTGTGCAACTACCATAAAGGAGTTTGCGGTGAGGGGGGGTCAGTCTCTTCTCCCCAGTAACAAGACTAGAGGCAATATAACAGAGGTATAATACCTCTGTTAGTTTATTTTTAAATAGAATAAATAAAGACAGTGACAGCGTGTTCCCTTTTAATTTCAGGTAAAGTATGGCCCAAGAAGTGGTAAATTCATCAGAGGATGTAAAGCCAAGCAATTTTCCCATTACATCGAGCTCAGTGTACCTGCAGGTCATGCGGTTTAATGGGGTACTCCCTTCCTGCCCTGCTGCTGACCTGGTACAGTTTCATCCTGATGATTTACCATCAGATCATTGAGCTGAAGGAGCTTCCCCTGAAACCATAAACTCCTTAGATCAGGGACCAGGCTGCTGTGGAGAGATGAAATGTGGAAATACACGTTTTTACAATAGCCTCACTAAAGCAATTATTCCCTTGTTAATGCAATATCTGCATGTTTTTTCTGTTTCTGTTTACAATGACAGCTATTTTGCCTGCTTGTGAGCTAACCAGGGCTTATTAAGGTATCTGAAAATGTAGATTATTTTACCACAATTATGCTGCACTGAAAGGCTGTGGAAGGATTAGGACCCAAAGGCCCAAAGCTGTTTTTTCCGTAAGTGCCCTGCTATTGAAATGTTTCACTCAACTCTTATGAGTGTCAAGCACATGAAAATTCACCTGACACAAATGTGTTTTGCTGGCCTATTGAACATCTAGTTAAAATGGACAAAATCAGTCTTTCTGTTGGTAAAAATGCATAGCTTTTCAAAGAGGGAACTGATAAGAAGAATATTCGAGACTTGTAATAACTTGTTCAGCTCCAGCATAAATTGGTTTGGTAGAAAGAATGTTATCTTCAGAGCTAATGGTCTAGTTTCATCAGGGTGACAACAGTGAGATTGTCAAGTTTATGTACACAAAGCATTTGTATTTTTATTTAAGAAGAGTCAGTTTTCCACAAACACTGAAAAATACTTATCTCTGTACCTTCTTCACACTAGAAGAAGCAGAAATGCTATTAAAATTTATGAGGTTTTTTTATGTGTGTATACATTGTGTTCAAAGAACTGTTAAAGGATGGCAGGGTGTTAAAGTTAAGCACTCAGATTTAGGAAATGCAAGAATTAAGATAGTCTAAGCAATTTTATTGCAGGCCCTCTGTGGCCATATATTGTAAGGTAGCATTATAATATGCATCAACTCTAATACATTTTTAATTACATACTTACTTTTGTTTTCATGGGCCTTTTGCTTCATTCAGTCACATGGAGTGGTACTTCATATGGCATTTTACATTCAGCATATGTTTTCATGCATTATTTAATGCAAGCAGTTCCAACTGCTCCATTATTAATTTTTTCATTGGTTTTCCTGTTATACTGAGGGGACTTTATCAATGTATGTAAGTAGCCGGAGGGAGGGTGTCAAGAAGAGGGAGCCAGGCTCTGCTTGGTGGTGCCAAGCAGCAGGACAAGAGGCAATGGGCAGAAATTGATGCACAGGAAGTTCTACCTGAACATGAAAAAAAACTTCTTTAGTATGCAGGTAACTGAGGGTGCAGGATTCCATATTATTTCTTCTGTACAAAGCCCAGCTCTCACTGATTTCAGCTGAAGCTGCTGATGCTCAGCACTTCCGTAAAAACTGGCCATCTGTGGCTGGCAGGATATTTTAAAGTGAGGAATATCTCAGTTCTGCACCTGTGGAAAGTTATGTTTTGTGAAAAGCCTAGCATTGCATGAGAGTTTTGTGGCGAAAGCAAGAACAGAAGCAGTTTTCTACAATAGCATTCACCTGTCTTAGCCCGAGAGCATCCTTTTGCCTCAAAGAGCCTTTTGGCAGAATCCCCCTATTTCTGTGAAAAATGATACTAGAATCCCACAGACACATAATTCCTGTGTGAAGACAGGGGAGAGGGTTTCAGCTGCAACACACAAATGGCCTGCTATGTCACATGCTGCTGGACTAAATTAAAATATATATTTTTGGTACAGCAAACACAAGAGGGGCAAGCCATTTGGTCTGTGTTTTTGGTATTTTTGGTTGTTTCTCTTTTATCCTTTGTTTCAGGCAATGCTAATACATAATTTATTTATTACACTCCATGATTACTTCGTACTCTTCTGATGTAAACCTAGGATGTGTGTTTTGCCATGCTGCATTCCCACCGCAGGCTTATTGGCAGGGAACCTGAGACACGGCAACTGACGGCATTTCCCAGCTCTGCCTTTCCAAATGCTCAGCTGTAACCTCAGCACAGCACCTCCCATGCCAGAAGCTGCTCTTCGCGGCAGGCAAGGGGTGGAAAAGGAGAATTTGTGAGGCTCAGTGCCTCCGTGCTGGGGAATGGCAGCAGCAGATGTAGAGGGATCAATGGGAATGTGCATTTAGGGCTGCACAGGGAGCTGCAGGGGAAAACAAAGGAGCTGTGAGGCATGGAGACTCCTACAGCAATTGTGGGCACATGGACATATCAGAAAAAAGTATTTTCAGTGGAATAGTTGAAGACTATAAAAAGGAACAAGCAAGTGATGTTATTGCAGGACAGAGAGATAGAGAGGTGGCTACTGCCTGATGCTGATAATTGGTACAGTTTCACCCACGCCTTTCCTTTGCTCCCTTTAGATAAACAATCAGTATTAGCTGGATTTTCTTTTTTTCTTGTTACTGATTTTTATAGTCTGCAGCCACATTCACCATTTAATCTAAGCAAAGCTACCCTCTTAGAATGTCTTTTTGTATATTGGCACTTCAAGATAAAAATCTATTTTAAATTATTGGATAGCAAGTAGCAGCCTCCAGAGGGCTAAACTGATGCTGTTAACAGGTCCAAAATGTGATGCAGCATATGGAGCTGAATACCTCATGGTACAGATTTGCATGCAGGCGGTTTTAATTAGGACTTAGAATTCCTGGAGGAATGCAGCATTCTGGGCTAGTCTCAATCTTGTCAATACATAGTGGTTTTGTTAATTCTAAAGCTCACAAAATTGATAGATTCCTACTTGCTTGTAATTTTTTGATACTTTTATGAACTGTTAAAACTTTTCTCCATCTGCCAGCTTTATATATGATCAGTACTTCTTTATGAACACTTACTATAAAAGATTGCTGTCTTTTTCTTTTTTTTTGTGTTTTTTTTTTTTGTTTTGTTTTTTTAATAATTTTATACGAGGTCAGTTCAAAATAGGAATTGTTTGAAGTTTTATGACATTGCATAAATACTTATTTTTCCCTGCACCGCATCATAGTTCAAAGTGAGATTAGGCTTTAACTCGGTGGTTACTCTGCCATCTTGTGAGGAAAAGGTGCAACTACCTCCAGCTGATAAAAGGAAGAGCTAAATTGGTTAATGTCCATCTCATTTCTTCTTCTTCATCATGAAAAATAAAATTATTTAGGGTTTCAAAAAAAAGGGTGATGAGAATATTGTAAAACATATTTGTTGCACTGCATTATAGTTGCTGCTTTATTTTTTAAATTTTTTTTAACTGAGCATATATTCCCTGCTATGGGCAAAAACCTGGTGTTTTTCAATAAACTCTGATAAGAAATGATACCTTTTTTTCTCTTTCCTTAAAAAAAATGATCTTCTTGTTATACTAAATGGAAAATCTATGCAAATTCTCAGTGTTCAGCACTGATAATATTCTTTTTGTGAACTAATTTGGTTCTTAGAGGAAACCTCTCGTCTTCTAAAATTCATTATGTGTTTCTCAGAGATTGCATACTGTAAATTACCCAAAGCACTGTTAGCTGTTGTGGTACAGAGGAAAACCTAGTTCCTAACGTTAGAAAGACTGCTTTACCCTGTAACATTTGTGAGGAAAAAAAACCAGCAAACCAAAAAATTAAAAGTAAATTTAAATGGCATCAGCAAACCTACAACGTTATGTTTAAATAATAGTAATTATCATTGCTATTAAAGTTGGTGTAGGTGCACTAGATCTTGGACTTAGAAGAGCAGACTGGAAAAATCTCCTAAGTTCTACTACTGCTTAATGAACCAACTGTCCCTGTGACCTTGAGCAAGTTGCTGTATTTCTGTGCCTAATTTTACCCACCTTTAGATGATGCACATCAACAGGATGTTATCAGACTTGACTACCACTTGTAAAGCTCTTTGGGCTTCTTGGATGGAAGGTATTGCTGTGATACAGTGACAAGCTTGTTGGAAATCTACTTGATAAGCAAAAGAGCAAGTCATTCACAATAAGTATAATTATTCAATGATTTAAGCTTCCTAATCTACTTCCACAGTTTTGGCAAGCAGATTGTGATTTCTTCCATTTTATATAATGAGAAGAGTATTTTTTTCTCTTTCTACTCTATAGATTGATTGCAAATATTCAGAATTCAAGCTGTGTTGCTCATTTGCAATCAGTTGGATGAGTAATATTATTTCTGCTCATGATTGGAAGAATGCCCAATGACTTGTGTGTGCAAATTGTAAAGTTTGTTTTCCAAAGATGCTCGTTGGTATGACATTGAAATTTGCTGCCTTTGGAGAGCAGTGACAGTAAAATTCAACACATGGAAGACCAAAGAAAACACCGAGCACCAAAGTAAGACAAGGTGACATTAACATTTTTTAATGGCACTTTGCAGATTACTCATTTGTATAAATGGACCAAATCCATTTATATGGTTTTAGTTTTTGTTGGCTGCTAATACTGCAAACAAATCACAGAATCCTGGAGTGGTTTGAGTTGGAAGAGACCTTATGATTATCTAATTCCAACTCCCCTGTCATGGGCAGG
This sequence comes from Pardalotus punctatus, assembly GCA_013400915.1. Classification (NCBI taxonomy): domain Eukaryota; kingdom Metazoa; phylum Chordata; class Aves; order Passeriformes; family Pardalotidae; genus Pardalotus; species Pardalotus punctatus. The sequence continues at coordinate 172,496 of VZTX01026598.1, read as the reverse complement.
GATACTTTCCACTAGAGCAGGTTGCTCAGAGACCCATCCAACCTGGCCTTGAACACTTCCAGGGATGTGGCATTCACAACCTCCCTCAGCAAATCCAGTGTATTGAATTCTGGACCTAATCTCATGCAGAAGGTGGATGATGCCTTATTCAAAGGTAGCTCCCATGTCCAGGTTCCAGCAGATGACCAGCAATGGGGCCAACCTACCTGGGAGCTGCAAAGAAGCTCCAGTGCTGGTTTGAGAGAAAAGGCAAGTGAATGAGAATAAGGAAGAAGGTAGTGTTGGGACCCAGTATACCTTGCCTATTTCCAGATTGCAATGGGACAGCTGGATCTGTAAGAGGTAATTGTCTCATGTGAGAAATTTTCTGCAGAAATTCCTTTTCCTGTGGTCTCAGTGTTATATGGGTTAAATGAAGACTCACAGTTTGTAAGGTGCAGAAGTCTGGCCCTCTCCTTTGGAGGGCTGTAAAACAGAAATTATATTCAAGACTCAAAATGCTGATGTGTAAGAGCTAAAACTGGTAGTATTGCTATTGTTTCCCATGACAAAACACAATATACTGGCCACTGGCTAGTGCACTGGCTTTGAAGAGTGATTGGAAGCGGGACCCACTCCTGAATGGGTTATCACTTCACAGGATGTGGTAGTACTTTTTTCCCATCATTAATATCTATCAGCTGTATCTACTATAAAGTTGGCTGAGTGAAAAGCAATGTCGCTTTTTCGCTTATGTGTCTCTTGACACGTCAGGGTGTTTTCTAGTATGTCAGGATTCTCTGCAGTCCAGGATTCACTGGTTGCTAATTTCACAGGATGTTGTAGAGCCTGTGACTCCTATAACATGCTTAGCTCCCTCCTTTTGCAGCCGTCCTACTGCAAGCAGCAGGAGTGTATTGGAGTGATGTATTGGAGTGTGGTCCAGCCAAAGAGCTGTGGAGAGAACCGGGGACATGTGCTTTTGAATGGCAACTCCAGCTGGGCCACATTCAGTAGCTTAGGCCAGCTTGATTTGATATAAAACGAAATGTTCTATTTGCATTTTCTGCAAACCAAACTGATGGCAATGACAAAAAGAAAAAATAAACAACAAACTTTTGTAAAAAAAACAGTTCCCTTTGGCTCAAAATTGGATGACAAATTCCCAGCTATCTTGATTCACTGTCAATCTGTCAAAGGTAGGTTGTAAGAACATCTGTATTTTCATGCCAGTGCAGTACTCTGGGTATTGTAACTCAAGAACTGCCTTTGTTGAAATTTAAGGTTTTTGACCATTACCTCCTGCTGGATTCATGTCTTCAGTTCTGCCTAGATGACATCTCTTTGGCAATCAGAGCTTTAGAAATGCTCCTTTAGACAGTAGGATGTGAGGAGCAGTGATGCTGTAATAATCTCACACTGTAGAGAGAATGATCTCTTATAAAAAGGCACGTTCATATTAAAAATTCACAGCAGCTCACTCCACACCCCCATTATAGGTAATTACAGAGGATTTTAAATATCTGATGCTAGTTGGCAGCGTACAATACCCTGTCAGCAGCCGGCATTGATTTGTAATTTAATTATCATAAGACATCCACCTGTTCTTTTGTCAAATGAAGAGTAGCATTTCCGTGCAATCATGCTTTTCCCTCCAGAAATTTGGATTAACCCTTAGAGAAGGGTTTCTAGGGTATGGGGTTTTTTCAAGGACATTTTCAGGACCCCATCAGAGCAGGGTGATGGAGATGAATGAGGCATTTCTGCAGGAGAGTCTTAATTCTGGTTTGGTATTTTCAGCCTTACCACTGGCTTTTTGCTGTGTCAAGCTGTTTTGTTCACAGCTGAAAGCATTTCAATGGAGACATGCTGTGGGAGGAAAGATGTATGAAAATCAATGAGTTTGGGGCTAACAACATGAGGCAAACCCATAGCAGGATTGACCCAAAAATGCTCTAGGCTCATACTTTGTGAAGAAGGAGAAGGATGGGCTTGGGACGGGAGGGAGAAAAAGACAAATAGAAAAGTGGAAATCTGTTCTGTAAACTTTTCAGTTTTATGGCACATGAGCATGGATATTACTGAATTTGTCCTGGGAGTGTGCAGTTATTGGATAAATAGATAAATTCAAATAACAAAGTGAGTCTATCAGTGGAGATACACACAAGTGTGGATCTCTTTGGGAGCATGGAGCTCAGGGTGAATCAATTTCCTCGGGGCTCTGGCTCCCATTTATGCAACAGCTACACTGCAGTGTGCGGTGATGGGGAAAGGACTTAGTGATGGTCAAAGAAATGTTCTCTCTTTAAGGCCACATCACACTGCTTCTGGCAGTGTGAAACTGCAAAAATCATCTGGACAGAATAGCATATGTATTTTATTTTATTTATATATATATATTGTGCGTGTGTCCAGCTTATCATCCACGAGAACCTCCAAGCCCTATTGTGTAGTGCTGCTCTCAATGCTTATAGTGGGAGGGACTCCACACCTCCCACATCCACCCAGAGGATCAGGAACTTGAGAGAAGTGGGAAGCCTATATATATATATATTTCTGTATAAAATTTTTGTATCTGCAAAAGTGTGGCCAGCAGGACCAGGGCAGGGATTGTCCCTCTGTACTCTACACTGGTGAGGCCACACCTCAAATCCTGTGTTCAGTTTTGGGTCTTTCACTACAAGAAGGGCATTGAGGGGCAGGAGCATGTCCAGAGAAGGGAAAGAGCTGGGGCAGGGTCTGGAGCCCAAGTCTGAGAATGAGCAGCTGACAGGGCTGATGTTGTTTGTCCTGGAGAAAAGGAAGCTCAGTGGGGACCTTATCACTCTCTACAACTGCCTGAAAGGAGCTTGTAGCCAGGTAGGGGTTGGTCTCTTTCTCAAATAACAACTGATAGGACGAGAGGAAACAACCTCAAGCTGTGCCAGGAGAGATTTTGAATAGACATTAGGAAAAAATTCTTCACTGAAAGGGCTGTCAAGCATCAGAACAGGCTGCCCAGGGAAGTGGTTGAGTCACCATCCCTGGAGGTACTTCAAAGTCATGTATATGTGGCACTTGGGTACATGGTTTATTGGTGGACTTGGGAACACTGGCTTGGATGGTTGGACTCAATGATCTTAAAGGTCCTTCCCAACCTGGATGGTTCTAAGATTCTGTAACAGAGCTTCTTATGTCTTCTGTCGTTGCTGTCTTGTCTCCTTAGAAAGTAGTCACCGGATGTTTCCATTTTCACCATTCCTGAGTTAATGAGATGACTCTGGTATTCTGCTCTTATTTCTCCTAATTACATTTTAGCAAATGACTCACTTTAAAGAGGATGTCTCAGAGTAGTTGTCTTTTTAGAAAGAATACTCACTCGATTAAAAAAATAATTGATAGCTTGTGGCTTAAATGATCTGTGTGCCAAGCCTGAAATGTGACATTGGCTGGAGTACTATCTATTAGACTGATGGCTTCTTGCCCAAATAATATTTGAATGGTTCCAATCATTTCATATATTCATTAATTACTTTATCTGAAAAGTGAATATGTGAAGGGCTGCAGGCACATCCCAGAAAAGAAGAAGAGAGTAAATCATGTCACATGTATATTCTGAAAATAACTGGCAACTGCTGAAACATTTCCATACATAAGATTGCAGGCAGGAATACACTGGGGTGGTTTCCTTAGGAGGGATGGGTAAATGAAATAACACTCCATAGCTGAGTGGTCAAAGTGAAATGGACAAGCAGCAGAGAGGTCTGCTGCATGGAGAGGTCTGCTTTGGGAACTTGGGACCTTCTGTAATTGGTCCTGGACTTCAGACTTATTTTTCTTATATGGCCATCCAAATTAGTCTTAACTTGTATCCAACGGCCCCCTCCTGAGGCCACAGCTGAGTGGATGGCACCTTTTTACAAAGCATTCTAGCTGGAGGACAGATCAGGTAATTTAATTTAATTTTTAGGTTATATTCCTTGTTGTTACAAGCTTCATTTGGGATCTTGGACAAGCCACTTTTCTCCTTTATCTCATGTTGCCTGTTTATGGAGAAGGGTATAACCCCATTAATGCTCAGGGTGAGGAGAGAACTTTACTGCAGGGGAATCGTTTGCTCGCCTGTGGCTCTCTGGAAGTGCATGCATGAGTACACACTGCCAAGAGGAAAACAAATATTTTGTAGAGAAGAGCTATAGAAGTGCAATTATTAACACAGGGATGTGAAATGTGATCTGACACTACAGCTTACTGATCAATGTCTCCTTTTTTCATTATCAGTGTGCTGTCTCAAATGTCTATCTGATGGTGAAAGTTTTGTGTATCGGTGACATAAACCACATTTCTCTCTGATAAAGTGTTTAAAAAAGAATGACGCATTCTCTACAGAATGCACTAGGAAATCTGATGGGTATTGTCTACTGTATCATATTATATTTGTTATTCTGTAATTATATTAAAACTCATTAATTACCTCCTCAAAGTTCATTTGTTCTTCCTTGATGTTTTTTTCCTCTAGAAATATCGTTATCAAGATGAGGATGCTCCACATGACCATACTTTGCCTCGTTTAACCCACGAAGTGAGAGGCCCCGAGCTTGTTCATGTATCAGAGAAGAACTTGTCTCAGATAGAGAATGTCCATGGATATGTCTTACAGTCACACATTTCTCCTTTGAAGGTAGGATTGATACTACTCATGGCTTTAGTCCTCAAATATGAGAAAACACATACCATGAAATTCTTGGGAAACTTACTCTGTTGTACAAACAGACAAGGTGCTTTCTGAAATGTATCATTGCAGATTGATTGTTCTGTTATGGGTTTTTAAGGCTCACTGTAGTGGAACAGGTGATAGTTTCGTTGACAGAGTTTTATGTAGAGATGTGAGCTTTCTGCTTTGAGTGAGGTTTTTTCTTGAGTAAAAATAATTCCTGGCAAATGAGCCTGATTTTCTGTACATTGTGAAAGGAATAATGCAGGTTCTCGGCCTCAATATCATGGTGATTTTGAAATGGCAGACTTCCCTTCCTGATTATCCTTGTTCAGAAATTGAAAAAAAAAAATACTGTAAATGTAACCATCTGATGGAATCCTAGTTTTTTCATCTCTCAGAAAGCTATATCAAAGTCACAAGTTATGTCTGAAAAGGGAGCTCATTTGCCTCTATTCATATCCTTGCTGCTCAAGCACTTGCTGCTTTCTCTGGGTTTTGATGCAATTCAGAGTGCTGTAGAGATTTCTTTCTGTTAACGAAGGCAACTATCTATAAAATATAGAAGCTTTTGCTGTGCGTCTGGTGTCCTCTGATATATCTTGTTGGGCAAAAATGTTTATCTTCCTTGTGAACCTGTATAATAAGCAAAAAGAAATCCATTCCTGAAAATTTTACATTTGCCCTTTAATAAGAATGCAATGGTTTGAAAATATTCCTAGACCTTCTCTTGTGAAAGGAGCATAGATGCAGTGATTAACATGATGGGTTTTCTATTTTAGTTTCTACTAGGCCTGGGAAGGGGAAAAAAAAGAATAATAGTTTTTACTAGAGGCAGTGATGTTGTGGGTAATGGTTTTATTCTAGCAATTAACTATGCAGCAAACGAGGCAGATGGACTTTGCTCCTTCTGGTGCTCAAAGCCTGTGAAATGGGCATTGCTTGCCTAGCACAGTGTTTACAGTGTGGTTACAAGTGAAAAGAAATATTTATTATTAAAAATTGATGTGAATACAACTGGTGTTCATTGAACCTTCATGGAATAGTCATGTGAATGAATCTTTGTCCTCTGCTCTTGGTCCTGTGTTTGGTTTCTCTTTTCATGTTTTAGCAGTTTTCTGGGTTACTTACCTAACATCTACTGCAGAAGCCAATAGTACAAAGCAGGGACAGATCATCTTGTGCTGAGGTTATCACTTTAGATATTTGGAAGGCATTGCCTCCATGAAGCCTCTGTGTAGCATCAAGGGACAATCACAAAACAAGCAATTTCTGACCTGGAAGGGAAACATCCCTGTTCCTCTAGGACTCCTTGAGTATTATGATGACAGTGGTGTTTCTTATTCATGCAGGTCAAAACCAGACATTATTCTTCACATCTGGACACTTTCAAGTGTCCAAGTGTCTGTGTAATCCAAGCTGAGGGTGTAGCAATGATGCCGAAAAGCTCATTGTGAAGTGAGGTGAAGGGTATCCCCAGACATGCACAACTGCCTTGAAACAGCTCCTTTTTTTATTTGCTCTTGTAACAGGACAAAGTTGTCTGCTGCTCTTTTCTGAAGTGATGGTAGGAGAGGAACTGTGTGGTATTTCCTCTTGGAAATCAGTGTCTCCTGCAAGTTGTTCCCTTAGCCTGAGGATTTTGTCTTTGACTGTCCCTTTCCCTTCTTTCCTTCAGATTCACAGTGTCTTATGTCTGCCACTTAATAGTATCTCATGCCTGTCATTTAATCTAAATTTAGCTAGTTGTCTCTTCAAATGGCTTTGAAGTTCCACCTTTCTTTCCCCTGCTGTCTATGTCCCATCTTTTAACCTTCAGTGGAGAATTAGCTCAGGAGGCTGGGGAAAATCTTCTGCTAGTGCTCATGGCATTGTGTTGCCCTTCCTACCTGAAATACCTGCTTTGGATTGACTTTTACTGTTGGCAGTTGACTGAAATCCCTGTTCAGAAGCTTTTGGTCACAGTGATTTCCACATAATTAAGAAACAGCATTCCAAATACTCCAAAATCTAGTCAGAATTGGTTATTGTCTTGAATTACAGACTTTCCATCCTATAATCTGGTGTTATTAAGTATTCTGCCATCTTTTCATCAGTATTGCGTGAACATGGCTGCACTGAATAATGGCAAAATCTGAGGCACACTGCCTCTCGACCCATAGCATGACTTCCTAGGGAAATGTAAAATACTGCAGTCTTAAAGATTAACTGGAAAATAATGCCTGCAATTTAAATATTTCATTGACTCACATGACAAGTGGAACTGCTGGAATCCTGCTTTGAGGGTTAATAACAAGTACTGGGGTCCAAATAATGTCAGGTAATTTCTTAGGAGTGCGAAGACACTGGCAATTGCAGCAGGATAACGCTGTCAGGAAACTCCACCAAGAGAGGCTTGCACTGGGAAGGTTGATTTGTTGTGCCTCAGTTTTCTGCTTACAGAAAACATTTGGTATAAATAGAGCTTACAGAGCATTTGGTGTAAAGGGAAAATGTATGTACATGAGGGTCACGAGTCTGCTTATAGCAAGTGTTGAGGAATGCATTTGGTGAAGTGTCTGGTGCTGGGAGTGGTGTCACTGCCAAAGTCTGTGAATGGTCAGACTGGGAAGTTTCCTTAACACCAACCCAGGGATCGCACCATACCCTGTGTGTCATTGGGACTGCCCATCTGACCACTCACCCAGGCCAGCAAGCACATTGACTGCCTGGCTGGGTGGGGTTTAAACCCCTGCCTGCCTGCATTTCACTGGGTGAATTTCTCTGTAGGGACTGCAGCACTATGGTGAACCTCTCCAGCAAGTTTTGAAGCAGTCTTTTTTGTTTAGTGGCTGCACGATGCCCTGATGACAGGATAATTACCCGTATTTGTTTTGAAATAATATCATAAAAGAAAAATATTTGAGCATAAAAATAATCTAGTTAGGATGCTTCGGAACCAAAATGTCCCAAGACCAAGCCACATGTCCACCCTAATCACATCACTTTTCCTAAGTGACTTGACTTTGGCAGAAAAAAAACCAGTTGCTTGTTTCCATACATTTTTGTTCATTGGGGAAGAAATTTGCAAAGATCATACAATTCTGAAACTTCTCTTTGGGATGGCTGATTCTAGCCCTCACAATGGACCAGTGCCCACAGCCTTCACTGGAAGCCATAGGTGTTACACCTTATCTGTGCACGTAGATTGCTTGCTCCTATCACCCTGCTCCCAAGTTCCCAGTGAACATCTCAGTTTGCATCCGTAAGCCACCTTGTCAGCTTGAGGATAGGCTTTCATCATTACAGAGAAAAGTTTTGTGGATGCTTGAAGTTCAGGCGAAGAAACTGTGGGCTTGTTTATTCCCCTGTGTACATCTCCAAGTAAAACATTCCAGGGATTCTTGAAACATTTTCTAACACCTGGGATGGTAGCATTCAGACCATCTTTTTATTAACACCCATGATTTAAAATGCCTGATATGGCCCATGTTTGCATAGAACAGATGCATCTTAAATTTTGAAGTATACAAATTGTTAAAGAGTTTGGCTGTAATTTCGTATTCCAGGTTTTGTGGTTTGATGAAATCCTGAAACATCCTAGTGGAGCTCATAATTATGAGATTATTAGATTGGATGTTAGGAATAAATTCTTTACTGGGAGGGCAGTGAGAAACTGGCACAGGTTGTCCAGAGAAGCTGTGGATGCCCTGTCCCTGGAAATGTTCAAGGCCAGGCTGGATGGGGCTCTGAGCAAGCTGGTCTAGGGGAAGGTGTCCTTGTACATGGCGGGGGGCCTGGAAATGGATGATCTTTAAGATGATCCCTTCCAACCCAACCATTCTATGATTCCATGATTCTGTGATTATTGATTACCTCAAAAGGTTGTATTGGAAACCAAAACATAATTTTCTTCAACAATCTTGAGCTAGTTTTATGTGCTGAATAATAAAAAATCTGGTCCTCATACATTGTGAAAATCTTTTTGAGACACACAGATACTGATTATGAAAAATACTGTTTAGAAATGTGAACATAATTTCTGAAATTGATGTTAGGCATGTTTTTCTTATCTTCCAAGTACCTAAAATCTCATATGCATTAGCCAGATTACTTCCTTTCAGAAGATAATAATGAGCAAGGGCAATTGTGCTGCAAACCAGACCCTCTTTTCCCTGTATTTTTCACTTCTTCACCTTACTACGTTTTGCATTCATTTTGCTTTTCTACTCTCCGATAACATTTCACATACAATCAACTCAGTTCTGGAAAATGCTTAATTTTAGAAAGTCTGAAACTTTTGTTAAAGGTTGATCTGCTTATTAGTGTGGAGAAGATAAAATTTTCAACAGCTTAAGCAACTTTGAATGTCACACTGAAGTTGTAAAGGAAGTTTTCAGTTACGTGGATATATTAACATTTGGGAAAATGCTAACATTGGAGAAGTTTTGTTGGAGTTGTCATAATAAGATAATAAATGTTCTTTGCAACTTACGGAGGTAAGGAAATTGTGTTTTGTTAATCTCTTAAAGGAAAAAGTATGTAATGTAATGCAAAGAGAGCTTAAAATAATTTTCTTGCACTTCCCCTCATTTGACACGAGATGGTGCTGTAAGCTCAGAATTCTTTGGTCGGCATCTATAAAGCTTCATGATACACTGTTGGGCATATTCTTAGATGGTTTAGAGAGTGCTAATTCAGTAAAAAGTGCCTGGTGAATTCTTGGTGTGTTGGGAGATCTGAATTCAGCACAACTGTACCTGAAAATCAGAGGTGCAAGTTCTGTCTCTAAATTAAAATGCGTCTCTTCCCTTTCCTCCTAGGAATAATCGGTGTTCATTAAATGAAGGATAACTCTGGCTCCTAAATGAACCTTATTAGTATTATTGTGATATTAGATTTATTTTTGTTTTTCAGTATACTCCACTTTGTTAAGATAAGCTGAAAAGTAAAAATCCTTGTAAGGATCCTGCGTCTCTTTGGTTGTCTGAACATTTTAAATGTCAGGCTATTCTAGCTATCTCCATTTCCTAATTTAATGCCAGGTTCAACTGTAACCATCAATGGCAATTGTGCAAAAACAGTAACCAGGTAAATAACTGTTATTATTCTAATCTAAGTTATTGTCAAATAAGGATGATCAGTAATGAACTTCTTCAGTTGCGTCATCTTCGATGGCCTCGCTTTCTGGAAGGGAAGGAGCCACACTGGCTGTTACTCCTTTTCTTTCTGTCCCAGGATGTTGTCCTGCAGCTCAGCTGGGTTGCTGACAGCTTACTGAAAGTCAGGATTGATGGAATGACTTTCCAGTGGAGCGAGGAGAAAAACCATCTCCACATGGAACAAATGGGCTCAGCAGTCTCTGAAGTTAAGGTTATCCATGAATTGGCATTTGTACAAATTGCTTTACAGAAGAAAGAGGTTTGCCCCTCCCAGCGCCACAGCACATTGATTCCATTTCTTTTTTTTTTTTTTTTCGGAGGCAGGGAGCCCTGTCTTACCCATTACTTGAGTCACAGAATCACAGAATCATTTAGGCTGGAAAAGACCTCTGAGATCATCGAGTCCAACCTTTGACAGATCACCACCTTGTCAACTAGACCATGGCTCTAAGTGCCACGTCCAGTCATTTCTTGAACACCTCCAGGGATGGTGACTCCACTACTTCCTGGGAAGTTCATTCCAATATTTAACAGCCCTTTCCATGAAGAAATTCATCCTGATATCCAATCTGGATCTTCCCTGGCATAGGTTCAGTTGCCTGGGAGAAGAGGCCAACCCACACCTGCCTATGAGCTCCTTTCAAGTGTTGTAGAAAGTGAGAAGGTTCCCCCCTAGGCCTCCCTTTCNGCATTGCTGACCCAGGCCAGGATGCCACTGGCCTTCTTGGCCCCTGGGCACATCCTGGCTCATGTTCAGCTGCTGTCACCAGCACCCCCAGGTCTTTTTCACTGGGCAGCTTTCCAGCCACCCTGCCTGCAGCCTGTAGCCCTGCCTGGGGCTGTTCTGACCCAAGGGCCGGATCTTCTAAAACTTCATGCCATTGGTCTCAGCCCATCAATCCAGCCTGACCAGTTTCCCCTTCAAAGCCTTCACACCCTCCAGCAGATAAACACTCTCACCCAACTTGGTGTCATCAGCAAATTTACACTTGAATCCCCTCATTCAGATCATCAGTAAAGATATTAAACAGGACTGGACCCAATACAGAGTCCTGGTGAACATCATGAGTGACCAGAAGATTCTTTGAGATTCTCTGTATCTGGTGTGGGAAAGAATATTTGTTTCTGCTCCAAGGCAGATATTTTCTTTCCCAATTCCAATCTTCTAGAGAGTATGTAGTATCCCTTGAATGTCTATCATTCTTCTTTTTATTCCCCTGAGTGCAGGAAGGTCATTCCTGTGAAGGCTTCTGGAATCTGTCACTCTCTCTTTTTTGTCTGTAATGAAATAGTTTTTCCCCACCTCTGAAGATTTTCCTGACCAGGTGTGAGTCAGACCTCACTACAGTGGTTGCTGTGCTTGTCTGACAAATTAACAAAGATGGGGAAAGAGGCTCTGAGGATGAGCCTGGATGATTAATGATTCTGTGAAAAATGTATTGGCCTAAGCTTCCTGGAAACTGTCATAAAGAGTAATTTTTTGTGTCTAAAAATGTAGATTAGACAGGAGCTATTTATTTCATGAATTAACATGGCCTTCAATAAAAATTGAGTTCTAAAGACAATTTGGATGAATAAGGTCAAAATACTATATAGCAAATTTTTTCTTTTTTCAGATGCAACAGTCTCATTTCTGAATTCAACAAACTTTGGGACTATTTTTTTGGAATTGAACTCTGTATAAGAAACAAATTCATGCACTGGTCATGGGTACTGTGAAAATCGCAAACTCCAAGACTCTGCTGATGTTGCAGTGGATCGTGTGACCTGTAAATAAACTTGAGATGTTGCTGCCCAGAGCTGGAAAAATGCATAAGAGAATACACTCCACAGACCTGTGTAGCTGTTCTAAAACATAGAATCACAGAATGTTTTGGGTTGGAAGGGACCTTACAGATGATCTAGTTCCAAGCCCTGCCTTAGGCAGGGACACCTTCCACTAGACCAGATTTGAGCAATTGCTGGGAAGTCCTCTGCCCAGGTGATGTAAATATTTCTAGCTTCCAGGGAAGCAGGTTTACATAGACAAAAGTGGTTGCTACAGGTTTCAGCATTACCATGCCTGATACTCCTGTGTCAATGTAGTTCCTGGTGTTTTGGGTGGATAACCTATCTGCAGTAAGAAACTGCATTTATTTTTCCAGAGCTGCTGACATCCTTTAACTCCTGTTACTGGGGAAGAACCCTGTGATAGAGAGGAAGATCAAATAGGGAAGAGCGAAAAATAAGGCTGAATTTGCTTTAATTTCAGTGGTTGAGGTGTGACAAAGAGTTGAGGCAGTGCCATAGCACAGGCTGTTCTTCCCGAGCAAAAACACTGCATTTCAGAGCCTCTTTAAAAGCTGTGGAGAACTCAGGCTGAGGCTTTGTTATATGTCAGGAACAGCAGTCTGAAGTTTTCTCTGGTAGTTACAAAATTAATTGGGGTTATATAGAGGACATATTAATGTATGCATGGATATATTAGCAAGCCATCTAAAATTTAATCTTGCATCCTTTTCTTTGCTTACACTGACTGTATTTCATAAGTACAGCTAATCTGCATGAAACATTTTTTATCCCCAGGGTGGCTCAGCCTGGTAGCAGTGATCTTATAAGAATACTTTTGATCTCTGCCCTGGTAGCTTCCTAGCTTTTGTGTTGTGGAGTAGGTTTTGTTTTGTCCTTTTTCCCCCTCTCTCCTTTTCAGTATGCAGTCACTGGCAAAGCCCCATGCTGCAGTCAGTCAGATTCCACTGAATATTCAGTAGGTTGCTTCATTAAGACACAACATTTGTTACATGTTTAATCATGTACTGCTTTTATTCCTACTGTAACAGCAGATAAGCATATATCATACATCTGTATCTGTGATCGATGTTTTTTAATATAAAAATGCAATCGGATTAGGAAGAGACAAAGGAAGCTCACAAATGTGCCAGTGCCTGTTCCTGCTCTTAAGGAAGTGGAAAAGTAGCTCTGAATTTTGATTTTATTTCATTATGTTTCAAGACAAAATAAGCAGCTTATAAATTAGCATTTTGAGTAATATTTTGTGTCTCATTTTCATGTGGGCAGGAATGTCTTTCATTTCTGAGTCCTGTCTTACTCTAAAGAAATTCCTAAAATGGTGCAAAAATTGAATGTTACAGTGAAGAGCAGTTATTAGTGAAGAATACCTTTTTTGGTTTTGTCATCATAGCTAAGTCCATTGTTCTGTGTGCTTGATGTTTTGCCTTGACTTTCTGATTGATGGCTTGCCACATGATTTATGTAGTTGCAGACAGTATCTTGTTATCTTTCTAGCTTCTGACAGAATGAAAAAGAAACCAAATAAAATTGCTTCTGTCAGTGGGTGATTTAATTGGAGAAATCTCAGCAACTTAAAGTAAACCTCAGGCATTGTAATCCTTTATTTTTTGGCAAAATAAATGTTGTCCTCTGATGGACACAAGCAGAGCAAGTTCTGACAGTATCTGCTAGTGCACTATACGTTGTTAGACTTGCCTGAAGAATGAAGACAGGAATTTTCAAATGAATTTAAAAATATTTTTAGGCTATGGACCCTGTTTACTTTACTTTGGCCTCCTAGGTATTGAAAGTCTTTTGAAATGTTAGACTGAATTGCTGTTTCAGGAGACTTTCTGTGTTCTTGATCTACTGGGTGCTTCATCCATTAGTATTAGTTAACTGGTTTATCTTTTATTCTTTCTGAATACCAGGTTTCTTTTTAACAATGGTCTTGTTCTGAGCCTCTTTTTTTTCCTTTGGGCAGGGAGAGGTGGGGGTGGATGGGGGGCCTGACTTTTCAGATATTCCTGACCAGGTCTCTCACATGGAATCAAGTAAATAAGAAATTCCAAGAATCCTTTTTTCTCATTGTCTTTCTCTAATGCTATGCATAGTGCTAGTTATTCCTTGCTTCCCTGTAATTTTCTGAGCTGTTTTTTTTTCTTGTTGTGTTGGCCATGTGAAATACCCATAGACCATAAAACAAACAGAGAGATGGACTGTTGTAAAGGTGGCGGGTTTTTTGTCCATCTGAAATACAAAAAAGATATGCAATAAATCCATGGAATGACTACTAGATGCTACAAACAGGATTTGTATGTTCTGCCAGTTCTTTCCTCTGAGTCTAGAAGTACCAGAATATCAGTATGTTTGTAAAGTGTCTGTAATGATGTTTGCCACCTTTCCAAAGTGTTTTGTGACCTACTACTGAAAAGTGCAATAAAGCATCTTGGTGTTATTAGTCAGACTGTACAGGAGGGATTTTTCTCAGATATGTCAGACAGGTTTAACACCAGTTGTTTCCCCAAGCTTGATAGCTGAAATGCCCTTCTGTCAGGCTTCAGCTACTGCTGACACTTGGCAATGTACTCTACATTTTAAATGAAGCACTAAAGTGCCATAATACCTTTTCACTGAGGAATATACTGATAATTCACTCAGTAGAAGATATATGCGTTCATACATCTGATGCTGTGACACATCAAAAATGTTCTGGCTTTTGTCAGTCCTAGGTGTAAAAGAAAGCAGAAGTTTACAGTTCCAGGAGCTCTGGATAGCTGCAGCCTCCAGGATAAAGAGGATAGAATCTCTTTAGTCAACCATTAGGAAAGAATGTGCCGGCAGCATGACTAAGCGCTTAAGCTAATACACATCCTATTTCCAACTCCCATTTCTTATAGCTCTTATTTCATCTCTTTGTAATGTAGTTTTGTGGACTGTTGAGCTGTAAAAAAAAAAAACCAACAGAATTCTGACATTTAAAAGAATAACAGATATTTCTGAACTGGCTATTATTTTCCAGCTCTTTTCAAGAATCTATTCTAAATAAGAGTTTTTGAGATAATTATTGTGTGACATTTTCACAACCTTATTATTTTGTGACATCATCTCCCTGCCCATGGCAGGGGGCTTGGAGCTAAATGATCTTTAATGCCCATTACAGCCCAAACATTTCTATGGTTCTATGATTCTGTGATCTTGGTATCAATGCCTAATTGAGACTTCTCAAAAGAGAAGACCTCTCTCTAAAAGATTTTTAAATGGGAAATGCTTTTTTGCTATTTGGTTCCCTTCAATCTCTGTATTTCATAAAATCATGCTATTTTTAATAATCTTGAAATATTGCTACTGAAGCTTATGCAATTAGGGAAAATGTCAAAAAATAGTCAGCAGTCTTGATGACTCAGATGACTATTCTAAGATCTGCATTGTTTACTAATTTGATTTTTCACAGTATTGTCTTTGGCATGATATTGTTTCTTTTTTCCACATTTAATCTGTGTTCCTTTTCCCTGTTCCTTTTCCTGACTTACCTTCAGGGTCCATTCCTCTATTTCTCCTTCTCTTACCTTTCTCTTACCTGCATTCCTACCCATACACGTGGGTCCTACTAATCTTGCAAGCCACCCGTGAAGTACAAGTTTGTACCAGGGAGCTGTGAATGTGCAACGATTGATGCCCTCCTGTACGAGACAACTGCATTCTTATTGATCATTTTGCTTCTTGGCTGCTTTAGAGAGCAGGAGACACAGCACTCTCTGTCTCCCCTTTGTCATACATTGTCTCTAAGAACAGTTTTTCCTATTTTTCTTCCACCTGAAGGGTGGGTTCTCTTCCCCTGAACAAAAGCAATGTGAAATGCAGTTGAATATTATCAGGTCTAGTGGAACTTGCCCACTGAAACAGCAGCACTCTGGGCAGCTTTTATTCTGCCAATACTTAGAGAAACTGTGAGCCACAGAAAATGATTTTTTAAATTTTATTATTTTGAATCAATATTTTCAATTAATTATTTCAATTATCAATAAATCAATAATTATTTCAATTAATATTTTCAACTGACAAACTCAAGCACACCAAATTACATCTGTTATCTTCCAAACATGAACAGAACGAGACTTTTACATATGTAAGAGCTAGAAGTCAGCTTTTTAGGTCAAAGTGTTTTCTGCAGAAAATGACCACATTCTCAAAGGAAGTGTGCGTAGCTGATTTTTTCAAAGCCTTCCTCCCACTACAGTTTTAATAAGCATCTGCCTGAATTGCTGCATTGGATTTAATCACCCCATAGTGGTCAAAGTTTTTTTCTTCCAAATAAAAAAATCATTAAACCTGATAATAGACTTAATAAAATTATTATAATTGATTACATGACTTTGGAAAGGCTAAAAAGAGTAATGGTATTTTTGCAGCAAATAAACAAATTTTTACTTTGAAGTCAGTGTCACAAATTGTGCCTTTGATCAAGAGGGTGAGCAAATGCCAAGCAGGGAAATAGAATTTCAGTGATAAGACTATAAAGAGTTGTATTAATTACTGGGAATTAGCCAAAATAGCACAAAGTTAACAACTTTACACTCTGAGAGTATTAAAGTCATCAACCAGCTTCTGAAGATCACACCTGCAGATGGTTTCACATTGAAATTGCTGCTGTTTCCTCTTTAACAGTTGTTGGGCAGTTTGTTTCCTTCACTATTTTGCAGCAAATCTGCAGATTGAGCAGATCTAAACTGAAGTAGAGGTTTCAGCTGAAACTGGGTTATTTTCCTAACTGCTATCTTCATAATTTTACTTCTGTTTAAAAAAGGCATCATTTTTTCAGTATTCTAGAAATGTTGATATCTACTTAAGGCAAATGTGAATGGGTAAAGTGAACACAAGGACATTTCTGTACTGCTTGTACTTTAATTTACCTGTAATGTCAGGGAATGTCTGAAACCTGGCTCAAGCAAGCTCCAGTTAAAATACCTAAGACAGGTTTCCATTTCTGCGCATGCTATTTACCTGCTCTCTCCTAAAGATACTGGGGTTAGGGAATTTTAATTCTGTCTCTATTTAGGAGTGCAAAGTAGGCCATAAGGACTACTAAATACTTGTACCTCAAAGACTAATGAAAAAATAGAGCTGCAGCTATCAAAAAAAGCAACAATCAACCAGGCAGAGTCTAAGAATCATAGACTGTCCTGTGTTGGGAGGAACCACAAGGATCATCAAGTCCAACTTCTGGCCTTGCACAGGACAATCCCTAGAATCACACCATGTGCCTGAGAGCATTGTCCAAGAACATCTTGAACGCTGGAAAACTTGGTGCTGTGACCGCTTCCTTGGGGAGCCTGTTCCAGTGATGTTTCTAAAGAGAAGAAAAGCAGTCTTGGGCAAAGTTGAAGAGCATCAATACGTCCATCTATTATAACCACTAAAAAGGTGAAGTGTTGGACTTACTTTGAAAAATGTAGTTTGCTTCCCCTATTCTCCTTCATCACTTGGTGTACTGGGAATTTCCACACTTACGCCTTCGGAGGACTGTGTGTGCCTTTGTTTAGGGGTGTATCTTCCTCGTTTGGAGACTGCAGCCTCAAACCCTTCTTACAATGTAATTTGCATAGAAGCTGGATAGGTATTTCCTAATGTCTGGATATTAGAAAAACTTTGCCACTGAAAGGGTGGTCAAGCACTGGAAGGGGCTGCCTAGGAAAGTGTTGGAAGTACTCTACTGTGGAAGTATTCAACAAACATGTGGCTGTGGTATGAAGGGACATGGTTTAGTGGTGGACCTGATGGTGTTGGGTTAATGGCTGGGCTTGATAATCTTAGAGGACTTTTCCAACATTAGCGGTTCTGTGTTTGCCTGTATAGATTTATCTTTCAGAGCAGAATGACTTAGAAACCCTCTGTACTCAACTGGATGGTAAAGCCACCAGAAACACACATCTGTGGTTTTCCATCTTTCATATACTGACTTTCTCACCAACCTTTTTTCCTCATACTTTCTTGCTGAAGCAGGATGACTCAGCAGCTGACTTCTATGCCAGGTCATTATCTCAAACCAAAGGGGATATGAGCCAGCTTGGAGCTACATGAATTGCAGCAGGGTAGAGAAACAGGCTGAGGAAAATACAATTTGGCCTTCATCCCATTGCTCTTTTTCTCTCTCGCTCTCACTGTCCCTGCAATTTTGTTTTCTTTTCTTGCTTCCAGTACAAGGCTTTGTAAGAAAACATATTTTACAAATAACTTGAACGTGAAGAACTGTGAGAAGGGGGTCTGGCAGTCAGTGGCTGAAGTGCACATAGGCATGTGCAGCTGGGGTGAAAGAGGCACAAACTGTTGAAATAATTAAAAATATTTTAGAGCCTACATTTTGCTACCTTACAGCCTGATTTGACTTTGTGATTATTCAACTGCTCATACCCAGACAACTGACATGTCTGCAATGTTGTTTAAACATATTTCTTTTGACAGTATGGTAATACTAGGGTGACTATGGTAATATTAAGGGTGAATATTGAGGTTGAATATCAGAGAATCTGCTGTAAACCTGCATGCATACAGATCATCTCATGTTTGCTGGGTTTTAAGTCAGTTATAGCTATCTTAATACAGATAATTCTGGCAATTGGAACCCAGGTTTTATTCCAGTTATTCAATTAAGCTGAAATTGCTTCTAATGTAGTACCATAATTGTAGGAGAGGTATTGTTGCAAGATGGTAAGTAGGTGAGATACTAATTAAATTCTTCTGAACTTCAATAATTTAATATTCAAAGGAGCTACTCATTGCATTGCCTCTGGGGATTACAGGGGAAGAAACCTGAACAAAAATAGCAGCCCCCAAATGATTTTTGCTGGACGGCTCTGACTGAAATTTTGGGTTTGTTAGTATTGCTCCACCATTCTGGATGCAAACACAGTGGGTCATATCCCTCTGTGGGTGAACACTCTGCAGACTTCAGTTAGATCATGTGTGGGTGGATAAGTAAAAATTTTCCCAAACACTGTTAAACCCAGGGGTGACGGTGGTGTTTATATATAATCTTGAAAAGCTGGATTCTTTTATATTCAGGCTTTTGGGAAAAGTAGGTTTCAGCCTAATTTAGGCAGGAATACATCTCCCTTTGATTTTCAAAGAACTGTAAGTCACAAACTCTTTTAAATTCTTTTTGAGAATCTCATCTGATAATAAAATGAGAGGTGTGGGAGAGGATGAAATTCATCCATTCTGTAGCATCATACTGTAGCATTTCTCAGATTGTCTTATCTTTGCTACATCAAGATCATTGACCAGATTAGTGCAGTCCTTCCAGCCCCTGAATACATCAAAGCAGATGTGCCACTGCCCTTCTCATTATAGCTCTCAGTAATGATCTAAGCTAGGCTGGTCTGGAGATTCCTCCCTAGATGCATATTCTTTCCAAGCCTCTTAATTCAATCTGAATGATGATGATGATGATGATGATAATTTAGGTTATAGTATTACCCAGGGGCTATGATAGCAGTGCAGGGCCCCATTGTCCTAAGCATCAAGTAGACAAGGAAAAGCTTTAATGCTGTGATATCACAGAGCTGCCCAGGCTAAAACCAATGCAAATGAGCAGAAATTAATGGGAATCCCTGTGTATATTTAAATCTTATCTGATAATCTATCTATTACAATCAAATTATATCTACTTTTTAACTAGTGTATAATTTCTTTGTAATTTCTTTAGCTAGAGATGCTAATGTCTCGAGGCTGAGTTATAGACCAGTGCTATCTTGTTGCATTTATTGGTTTTTTCCCATTAGCACTGCACGGATGCTTTGCACCTCACTGAGTGAGAAACACATAGACAAGTGTACACATTTTGGGGAAAAAAACAAACATCCTTGGTGTTAAAGAAAAATGGTTCTGAGAATAGAGTCAGTAAGAATCTGCTGTGATTGCACAATGCAGAAATTAACCCCCCAGCTAACATACCACCATTTACTTACTGTGTTAATCAATTAATGTCCTTGATGTAATTCTACACGTGTTTAACTGAGTTGATGAGCGTTACTATACTTTCAATTAGATGGGTTTTTCAACATAATTTTCATCATAATGGTTAGTGTAAATGAGTTTTCTTAATTGTGGTGGGGTGAATGCTTTATTAAGAGGCTTGAGATGTAATATAACAAGATGTGGCACATCTTGTTATGAGGACCCTTTGTTCTCAGGGACACCCATCTCCACCTCACAAAGTCTTTCTGTTGTTCTACTGGGTGTGATATTGAAGATCTATAATAGGTAGACTGTCAAATCCAAATTTTCCGTAATTTTATTTTAGTATGGTAATTATTATTTAGAGATGGGTTTAGTACTCTGGTGCTCTATACCTTCTAAGAGTGCTGGTGGAGGACATTGTGATGTACTATAATTTTGTTCTCTGGCAATGTCTTGGGGGCTGCAGTGGCATTTAAACCTGTGACAAGATCTTATCAAGAAGAAGTAAGTTAACAGTTTGATATGCAAACACAAGAACCATTAGGGCATCGCTTTTTGGAATGTCAAGATGCTGACTTGCAAAAAGTCCTTATAGCCTGGAAGTGCTTTCTCTTCTCCCAGAATTTCCTGTTTCCTTGAGCAGGCAGTGGCTTTCCCAGCTCCCCTTTCCCCTAAGATGGGTGGTCTGAACGACTGCTTTGACATCTCTGTGAGTGGAGGGAAGGAGATTCATTTGCTGAGGGGCACAGTGGCTACTCAGGCAGCTGCATCTCCAGCAGTCTGGGACAAGAATAATCACCTAAGGAAAAGTTAAAAAGATGGAGAAGACAGGAAATAATGCTATTCATGCTTTTAATCCTTTAACCTTTCTACATACTGCATCTACCCTGCAGCTCACACTTCACAGTCTTTTTGCAAAAGATGGAGAAAGTCGTCAGGGCATTGTACAAGGATGTTTTGCTTTGCTAACATTGCTCAGACTAATTCGTGTAGGTGCAGTGCCAGACCATGTAGAGCCTGGGTATTCCTACTCCGGTGCCATCTATTTTTCTGAAGTGTTAAGGCCATAGAGTAGGAATCTACCACCCACTTGTCCTCATTGTTTTTGTTACATCTGTGCCCACGGCTCTCCTGCAGATTTGGGAGGGTTGCAGGAGCAGTTCTAATAATTTTCCTCAGAGCTCCCAGAACTGTGGATGTGCTTCAGGGACAAAACCTCATCCTATGCGCAAACAACTATGTCTGCTTGGTGCAGTCTCTTTTCCTGACATATAGGTAAACTTGTAGTTGGTGTAATTTAACTCTAGAATTTTAGGAGTTGGTGGTGGTATTGTATATTTGCAAAAGAAAAAATGAGACAAAAATATTACTTTCTTACAAGTAGTGTTATTTAAATAGAATTAAATGGCTAATTCTAATTTGAATTAGATAATAATAAATAAGTAAATAAATAAATATTAACTACCTAATAAATAGGTAGTTAATAAAAATGTGCAGTGTCACAGCTGTTCCATTCAGAGAACTGGATGGCAGGAAATATTCATCTGTCTTTTCAGAAACTCTAGGGAAGATCTTGGGAATTACACATCAAAAAATCTGTGTCAGGTACTTTTAATGAGATAAACGTAATGGGCTTGTAACAAACAGGAATAGTTTCTGTAAAGGAAAAATGGATTTCTTTTAGCTTAATGGGATCTCTGATAGTGTCAATAAATTAGTAGTAAGTGGAAAAGAGGCTGAAGTAATTTATTTGTACTTACTAAATAACTTTAACTTAGTCCCCTCACGCCAACATGCTAAGGAAAGAAAACACTTCTGAAAATAAAATACCAGGGAAGGTTAGAGTGTCAGTGATCACAGCAACAGAGAGAAATGAATGGATCACCTGCAATGAATTACTGGATTATCTGCAGATGAATTAAACAGAACTGGAAAAATAGGTAGATTATAAAATGCAGTTTTGAAAAATATACATATCTACAGTGGAGACAGAAATATAAATCACTCATAAATACTAATTGAATGTTTTAAGAATGGCTTACAGCTTTGTAGCCAAAACTTTAAGTGACTGAATTCACTAAACAGAACTTTTACAAATGAATGACCAAAATCAAGAGCTGAAATACTGAAAATATTTTCATACCATAAGAAGCTCTATTGCATAAAGCTTTTAGAAATGAATAAAGAAGAAAAGGAAAAAACAATTGCAATGGGAAAAGAAAAATGTTTTATGAACAAAATACTGTGTTAGGCCATGATGCTAATTTTTGCCCCCTTTCCTGATTTTCTTCCCCTTTTTGTAATTTTCAATCAAATCTGAAAGGGGTCAGTAGCTGAAGAGAAAGTCGTATGACTTCCATAAAAAAAGGTAACCAAATAGAGGAAAGATACAGAATTAACTCATCTGGTATAAATACCAGTGAATTAATGCAGACTAAGTATTATGATTAAGAGGTGGGGGAGTGAAAGAGCAAATGTGAAATTTCACTGCAGCAGAAACTTCTGTTGGAACCAACACCTAAATTAGCTATCAAAATTTAACAATACAGCTCAGAACCATAGGAGGAGGGAGGTCTTGTTTATTCTGCTGCTCATGGGTCTATTTCTTTGGAATCTGAAAATATTCATGAGAAAACATGAAAAATCAGGACCTTGTAGGGAGGACATTAAAAAGCCAGAACATATGGATCATACGGAACTGTGCAGATGGATAGGAAATTATAGATTAGTAAATTTCTCAGTTAAGCTGTTGCTGTCCCATAGATCTCTTCCTGATAAAACAGGTCTGTGTTTAACAGAACACAATAACCTGTCATACGTAACCTTTTCAAGGTTGAACAGATTGGAT
The DNA here is from genome assembly GCA_013400915.1 of Pardalotus punctatus. Classification (NCBI taxonomy): domain Eukaryota; kingdom Metazoa; phylum Chordata; class Aves; order Passeriformes; family Pardalotidae; genus Pardalotus; species Pardalotus punctatus. Next base: position 150,106 of record VZTX01026598.1, on the reverse strand, counting down.
GCTCCAGAAATCTGCTAGCTCAGGGGTAATTTCTGGAACCTGCAAAAGGGAAGAAAAAAACAGCTGCAATGTTTGAAATTCCTTCCTAAGAGGTAAACTAGCACTCTGTGAGTTATTACAAAATCACAAATACTTTCTTTTATTTGTTTTATTTTTCATTCCTGGACTCAAAGGTCTTAAAGCAACTGAAACTATGAGAGTATGTTACACCATAAAAAGACTCCACTGCTATTTTATGGTATGTTTCTATACCAGAGATACATGCTCATTGGACATATAATAAAATGAAGTGATATGGTGTACATCACTTGAAACTTCACCTGTGAAATTTATGATGTCTTTTTATCACACTCTATTTTTATCAGACTCTTAACAAAACTTTAACATTTTTCCAACAAATAGATCATTGAGAAAGAATTGCATTTGGAATATTTCTATTACCTTTCTGCATCCTTGACTGGTGAAATCAGGTACTGAGAGAAACAAAACATATTTTAGTGAAACTAGTCTGGTTTTCTTTTAATTTCATTTCGAAAAGCTGGTGATAATCCTTTTTTCAAGTACAGTCTAAACTTCAAAACCCCAAATAAATGGAAGGCCAAATTTTTGGATGTCACCTTAGGTCTTACACAGGAGATGCACAAGTTCACTTACTCCAGAGTTCCTCCTATGGACCAAATAAAATGGTAAGGTTTTTCCTATTGGTTTAGTCTCAAGAAAGGCCACCAAACAAAAAAAGCTGATCCTACAAGATGATAATACCTTCTTGTGGGTTTTGCTGTACAGTTTGATGCCTGTTCTAGAAGCCAGCTGATGACATTAATAAACATTCTGTGATTTTTCTGAAATCTTTAAGGAATTCCATCATGTTTAAGTGAGGGGAAGAACTGATTTCTTTTTCTTGGTTTTAAGTGACATGCCTGCAACAAAACTATACTTTTCAGTGCAAAAAAACCAAAAAAGTCAAATCAGAGGTGCATATGTATTGTCAGAAATGATAGCTTAAAACTAAGAATCTAAACATGGAGTGTTTAGCATGAGTACAGATGGTGACATTTTTAATAGCAAATTTGCCATAAAAAGCTACTTTAGTCTTACCTTAAAACATTCAAGTGAAAGTCAACAAATCATTTCATCTGACTAATGAAGAAAAAAATCAGAATTGACAGTGTTTTCACATTTTTAATGTTGTTTGTTTTGAAAAAGTCCAAACATTTTATTTAAAAGCTGCAAAATAATTTCGGACTCATCATTTTAAACTGGCATTCCAAAATGGAACAAAATATCCAAAGGTAAATGTAGCAAAAGAGGTAATGTTCCCTCTTCCAGACAAAAACTTTTGTATTGGATTGAATGAAATACTTCAGGTCTAACTGACCTGATTTCTGTCTTTGTTCTGTTATTGAGTGAATAATCCATTATTTGCACAGTTTATGGGGAATATGTTACAAAATATGCAGAGACTTCTCAGAACATACACTGCAGTACTTTTAGTTTTGAATCTTTCTTTTGATTTATGAAGATAAAGAATAAAAGTTACCTTCACACTTTAGCTACAGACGATTTCTGCATGGAGGGCTGTGAATTCTAGAACAGGAAACTCTTTCAGGGTATGCAATGCATCATCTATGTCTGGCAAAATGTGAAGTTTTACCACATATATACTGCATTCCCATTCTGCTCTTGGCAGAATATGGTGGGTTATTTGATAAATGTTCATGAGAGACCCCCCCAAGAAAAACAAGAGAGTCACTTATCTTGTCACTATGTTTAAACTTGGTTTTGGAAATGTTTTGTGCTCCCAATCTATGAGGGTTTTTAGGGAGAAGTCATCATGTGTCCTTCCAGAACCATAGTCCAAGGGCTAAACATAATATGGCTTAGAAAGGGGAAATGAGAAGTGCCATTTCTGTCTTTCTACAAGTCCAGGATGAGTGGAACAAGTCTCTTGCCTTCAATATCCACATAAAGAACAGGGTAATATAATTAACTGCTTATTTGGGTATGCAGTTGAATATATATAGTTTTAAATTTTTATGTCTCAATTTTTCAGTGTGTAAGTTTTGCAGCTGAGGTGTCTGGTATGCTGACAGCCAGCTCTGAGGTCAGGCTGATGCCCATTCAGGCAGTGGGGAAGCTCTGCAAAAGTCCCTAATGGATATCACATATGGTGTACTCCACTGTAGCTTGGATCCAAATCCTGGAATTACCACTCCATAGTTCTGTGCACCTCTGCTGTGCTGTGTCTTCTGTCCCTCGCTACCCCCACTTATCCCTCAGCAAATTAAAAAAACCCAGTGTTTAATAAGCTCCAAAAGGCTTTCTCAGGTCGAATCCTCTGTGAATGGTTCTACCTACAGTACTGTGGATATTAAAGCTTCCTATATTTAGAGTCAAAGGAAATGACAAAACTTTTATTTTTACAATTATAACATGCTGTGTAGTTAATTAGAGAGGATGCAGAGATCATTCTCTGACAAGTACCTTATAAAGTGTCATTCATAAACTATTTGCCTGAGTCATCTTTTATAGACTTTACCTTTCTAAATTGCTTGTTGGTTTGCTTGGCTTTTTTTTTTCAGATCCCATGTACATGATAATCGTTATACATTCCTGATCTTCATGACTTTTTGAATTAATGGCAGCAAGTGAAAATCAGACAGGCAAAATATAACTCCTGTCAAGTATGAGCAAATCATTTTAGAATATGGAAAAAAAAAAGATGGTCAAATAACAACCGATAAAAGCAGCAAACCCCAAAGTGTTTAATATTTTGCTCTGTTGTAACTGTGTGCATGTGTGGCTGTCATGGGGCATGTCTATATTTTGGCAGAAGTCCTGATTTAATCAATGGTGATTTCAGCCTAAAAGCTGTGTTATTGTTCTTTACTTGGAATATTGTCAAAATTGCATAAACAATGTTCGTTTTTAATTAGGCACCTGGTGTAAAATAAGAGTTTCAAAGGGAAAAGTGCTGATGTGTTTTAGATGAAAAAGCATTTATTGCACAGTAGTAAGTTTTCTTTAGCTACCTTTCATTTTGTGTAGATGGGAGGCAAAAAGGTTTAAAACTGGGTTGTCCTGATGGAAAAGCTGCAGAGCATTACACTTAAGGGTCTTTTTTGAGATTTATTGTATATGAACATTTTGGAGAAAGGATGAAGCATGTAACAGTGTTTCAGTTGTGACTTCTTAAGCATTATCCTCAAGAGTTATGTACATGACATGGCATATAACTTCTAATGTATCATAATTTCAGATGAATGTGCAGTTAGATTTTCATCTTTCAGATGGAAATCCCTTCATTTGTTCAAAGTTTTCTATTTTCTCTAAGTTCCTTAGGAAGGCTGAAAACCAGTTGACAGCCATATTTATGTATGTGTGAATATATGTGTATATGTATTATATAATATGTTTGCAAAGAAGTCTAAAAATCTTAGCTTAAAAAATGTCATAAAAGCATAGAATTATTTAGGTTGGATGAGACCCTTAAGATCATCAAGTCCAACCATAAACCTAACACTGGGGCTATGTATGTTTTTTGCTTGCAGCCTTTCAAAATAATCCATTTTTTCTCATCATTACAGTGCAGTATGTGCTTCTGTTAGCCAAAACAAGCAAGTTACTCCAGAGATGTTTAGAAATCGTTTTAACACAGTAACTACTGTAAGGTAGAAAGGAAGGCAATGGGTAACACAAGATGCAGAAGGGGGAAAAGTCTATTTAAAAAATAAATTAACAGTAGATAAAATGAAAGCCTGGAACAAATGAGGAATTTATAACAATCACTGGGGGGAGGATGAATACATTGCTGTGAAGATTAAAGGAGAGATGAGGAAAAAAATGAGAAAACCAGGCAGAATAAAAATCTTTTCTAGTAACAATTTTGTGCTACCTGTTTTAGTTCTGTCCTTCTTTACTCTTTCCATCAAAATCCTTTATGTCAGTAGTTGAACTCAATGAATTTAGAGATGTTTCTTCAATCTTAATGATTCTGTGATTCTATGATCTAGTAAAGTTTTGATTTCAAGACCTAAATTGGAAAAAGTGTATCTTTTGCATAAACATCTTAAATAGTATGATGCAAAAAAGGAATTTGGTTGTACAGTTCCAGCTGAAACACAGCCTCACAGTTTTCTTTTCCTTTCTTTTGGGGCATTATCTTAATTGGTATGTCATGCAGTAGAATCATGAGGGCAAGGCTCTACACTCCTGTGCCATTGTAGAATTAGACTTTCTGGTTTCAGGTGGTACAGGGGAGGATCACTAACTTATTTCCAAAAAAAAAAAAAATTATTAATATGATTATTAAATATCAAAAAGGTTAAGGGCCTATCATATCTCTGAATGTTGTGATAGGTTTTCTTGCCTTCAAGAAATTACATAAATTCCAGGATGTGGTGAAAGGCCATATAGTTTGCCCTCTGTATCAGCTGCCAAAGAATATCCTTCTTCAGGTGCACACCTTTAACCCTCTTGTTCAACTTAGTAGATCCCCACAGGTCTTGCACAGGCATTTATTTGAAACTTGCACTGGTCCTTTGACTACTTCATCTGTGCTGACTGGTCATCTGTGCTGACTGGTCCTTTGACTGCTTCATATGGGGGTAACTTTTTCATAGGCGCTAGTCCTTGTTTTATTTTTTCAGATTGAGTATTCTAGGTTGCATTTATTGAGGAAATTAAAGCGAACAAAAGATACTCTAGATTACATGAGCAAAATAACTTGAAGAACAGCCACCCAATTATAAGTATCAATTCACATAATAATAAAAAAATAAATTTATTGAATAACTAAATTGATTGTTGTGCAAAATATCAACTTATTGTACTATAACTACAGCTTTTCCAAGAAATTCGCCAGGAATAGGACACTAACAGAGTATGTTCAGAAGTGTTTAGTTGCTCACTGTAAAAGTGAATTAGATTAAACCAGAATGAAAGCACTGTCATAAATGCTAAGTTAGCTACATGTGGATGCATAAATTTATGGATATTTAATGGGACCATAAAACAGAATATAAATTTCCTGGCTAACTACTGTTGGTCATTAAAATTAATATGCTATATATTAGCTAACCACAACACTTGATTTTAAGAATATTTTAGAAATAAATTTCAAAGTTAGTGGATCTCACAACATCCTTTTGTAGCAGCTAAGTCTAATTGCATCACTCTGCTAGAGGGTAGGAAAATAAGAAATAGGAGCCTGGAACAGAGATCTTAAGTGATTGGTTAATGCTCGAGGTGAAAACAGGATAAAGAACAGAGCTGCAAATTTCTCAACCACGCCCTGGCAGGCCACTGCACTTTATAGACTGGGCCAGACAAATAGTGCACAGATTTGAAAGCAGCACCATACAAAGGTTATCCTACAACACAATCATATTAGAATAATGACTGTAACTTTCAATTAGGGTAAATCCATTCTCCCCCTTTGAGAGCAGAGGGAGAGTTGAGCACATTAAAAAGCTCATTGATTAGATGTCTCTGAGACGCCCAGTGCTGGGTGATATACAAACCTCAGCAAAAGATTTCTCTCTATTTGAACAATTCGGTTTAAAAGATGGTATTTCTAATAGGGATGTTTATTATGAAAAGCATATTCCCAATTCTATTATGTTGTAAATTAAATAATAAACCCAAAATTTTGTCTTAGCCTTGTCTGTTTCCCTTGTGAAAGAACTACTGATACAGCATATCCAGATTAAGATCGATTAACAATTCTGTGAATTTTGCCCAGGAGCTATAATCGTTGGTTGCCTTAGCAACTTGGTAGATTAAATCATAACTAAAATCCAGGGGGTTCAATTAAAAATTCTTGTTGAAATTCAAATTCTTTTGAGGGTGAAATGACCAATGATTCAATACACACTTGAGAATTCTCAGGGTTTTCTCCCTTCTCTCCTGTGTAATTTATTAGAAATTAAATATAAATCTAATATATTGTTTGGGAAATATTAACCTATTCCTATTTATTATTGGTGCTGATGCACTAGGAATAATGAAGCTTTGTGGTTTTATTACATAGTAAAGCACAAGCTAAACTATCTTACTCAGAGAATAATCTGATGTATCATATTCTCTAGGCTATCTTTCTTGTATGTGATACTGTCCAGAATTTATGCTAGCATTGGTCCTACACATAATTTAAGAAGCATGCAAGGAATTTAATTCTGCAATATTCTCCTAAAGGACTTGGTTTGTTGAATGCTGAAACTACCCAGTGTCCAGTCTGTGGCTGCAGAGTAGTGCCAAGGTTCTCTGTTCTCTTCTGCCTGCTCCAGTTTGGATGCTTTCTGTATTTCTTGGGTAAATAGCATGGCCTATTCAACTTCCTTTGACCATACTGATCATTCTGCTATTGATTCTCTTATAACTGTGGTGTCTCTTACCTCTCATAGCTGTTTTTCTGATGTCCATCTTTTATTTGAGTAGATGTACTTTTCCCACGATGCTCTTGAGGGAAGCCTCATTTTGAAAGGATGAAAACATTGGGATTTTTCAGCCTGGAGACAGAAAGTGTCCAGGGTGACCTTATTGTGACTTTTCAGTACCTGAAGGGAGCCTACAAGAAAGCTAGAGAACAATCTTTTACACAGGCATGGAGTGATAGGACAAAGGTCTATGACTTTAAACTGAAAGAAAGTAGGTTTAGATTATAAAACATAAATTCTTTGCTCTTAGGGTGGTGAGGCACAGGCACAGGTTGCCCAGAGAAGCTGTGGATGCCCCATCCCTGGAAGTGTTCAAGGCCAGGCTGGATGGGACTCTGAGCAACCTGGTCTGGTGGAAGGTGTCCCTGCCCATGGCAGTAGGGTTGGAACAGGGTTGGAACCAGATGATCTTTAAGGTCCCTTCCAACCTAAATCATTCTAGGATTCTATGAGTTATTGTCCCTCAGCCTTTCTTAGAAAATTCTTTGTCCTCCAAATATTCTAATATGGTGTCAAAAAATGCAAACACCAAACCATTTGGATGCCAACCTTGCATGCTCTGACTTTTGCTCTCCCCCTTGCACAAAAGGAGCTAGAAATTAGTACATCACTGCTTTCTATCTTCACTTGTCCAAATGAAAAGTTTTCTTCTCTACTTGTCTTCCTTTGCTTTGTTCTGAGTCTCACCAAGGACAGATTATCCCTTTAGCTACTAAATATATTTCACCATATCCAAGGGTATTTAGAACCCATTTTAGGCAGCATTTTGTTTTTGCTTACTTTCATCTTCCTTAAAGTGTTGTCACCTCTTTTTCCTCAATATATGGAGCTGACATTATTTGCGGACAAAGAAACGATGAAGATGAGAGTAAAGAAGGTGCTTCTTTTGAAAGAATTAATTAAGCAACATAAATACATAAAAATAAGTAGTGTAAGGGAAGCATTCCTGCAATGTTCCTGACACAGAGAGAGAACCAGTGTTGACCATTTAATGTGGTTACAGAAGAAGCCAACCCATTCATTCTCTGTTTTAAGTTTCTCCATTACATTCTGGGTTTTGGTGTATATCCTACATGTTAGCAAATCTACAGAGAAGATGCTTGGCAGCTATTCTGCAATTATATCTCAATTGTGCTGAATAGTGGTGGATTTCATAGACAAAAATGATAGTAATCAGAGGAAGGAAAGTTGATATAAAATTTAATATATTGTATAGATAAGCGACCAACACTTGACAGCTGAATATAAAGACAAATCTGAACTCCTTTAGGCCCTCCGTCAGCAAGAAATCTCTGCAGTTATATTTTATTCTACGAAATTATCCCTTGAAACCTTTTAAATAATTCCAGCAGTTATAACAAATTATATTAAATTACAGAGTAGGCCTAAAGCATGATCCTAGAAGCCTCCAAAATCTGAATCTAGTTTAGGACATAAAAGTGTAGCTCTGGGAGAAAAAAATAGTATAGGATAAAATACAGGAATTAAAGCATAGTAAGATAAAAAAGAAGCTTGTGACTAGAAGATAGTTCTTTCACATGTGTTAAGTAATCCTCTTAATTATTTTTTTACATGCTAAAACCTTTTAATATTTTTTGACTGCATAAAAAGAACTTTTTGATCATTAAAAGCTAATTAATGAGGTTCAGTAAAATTGAAAGTTCTGCTTCCTCTTTCTCTGGAAAGTACTTCCTGGCTTTACAGTGTCAGTTTTATAATCAACATGTACTTGCAATTTAAGAAACTCATTATTTTTATGTTATTTAATGTTTACGATAGGTTTTGCAATCCCAGCACAGGAATTTGTGCAGAAGTGCCCAATAGCTGCAGTGAAACTTGGCTTTGCTAAGCTTTGCTGCTGATGTTGGTGAGAAATCTGTTCTGTTCCTGTGTTACTTACTGAGCTGTTCTGACGTTCTGTACTGTTCTGAAATGACATTCTTTTGTTAAAAAGTCTTCATTCTGGAATCACAAGTGTAAAACCCATACTAGATTCATCTGTGCTCTACATTTCTTTCTTAATTTCAAATACTAATTTAGAATTAAACAACTGGGAGTAGTCCAGAGGGAAACTGATGTGATGAATGAATGGGTCTCTCTTGGTTTATTTATCCTAAAATAAGAAAGGCTGAAGAGAAAAGGGGGAGGAGGTTTACAAATAATTTTGTATATATTCTTGGAAATTTAAATAAATTACTATGCATTTATGCATTCTGTCTTTTAGATGTAATGAATACTATAAAATCTTACCTTCCTTTAATTTTATTGACCCATAAAGCAGTTTCAATCTGCACACTTTGAAAGGCTCAATAGGGATCAGCATTGCCATTGTCTTCTGATTTGGTGAAACAAAGGCACAGAGTGGGGAAGGGAAGGGAAGGGCTCAGTTGCACAATTTCATGGCTGAGCCAGCAGATCAACCCAGTTTCCTGAGCCTTTCATGCCTTAGCAATTCTGCTAATAGAATGTGCATAATAGATCTTTTTGTTCCAAACTAAACTGTTTGCAACACATCAGAGATGCTTTAATTGGACAGCAGGATTTCAGACAAGATGGATGAGTGCTGAAGGAGTTGTGTTACCAGATTTTGGTGGGAGCTCATCCCAGCAATAGGGATCACATATTGTCGGAGATCCTGGTTCAGAAGTCTGGGTAGCTTGCAGGGCAGGCATTTTTGAAATACATCTACAAAGGGAAGGGACCTAAAGTATCATTTAGCTCCAACCCCCCTGCCATGGGCATGGACTCCGTCCACTTGTTGGTCAAAGCTCCATCCAACCTGGCCTTGACCTTCCAGGGATGGGGTATCTGCAACTTCTCTAGACAACAAATGTAGATCTCAAAAAGAAAAAAAACAAAAAAATCAAAGATTTCTTGTGTACTGACACCAGCAAGGGAAGCATGTGATGCATTGCAATATTAAATATTTTCTGCTGTGCATGTGGATTTAAATGAGGCTTATCTTAGCAGATTGGTGAAATATCCAGTGCTTCAGCTTCCCTAGGGAAATAGTGGGTAATGGTCATCCAAATTATAAGAAAATATATAGTTAGCCGAGGTAGAACCAAGTAGTTTTTAATTAGGGTGCTATTCTGCGAACCCATAAAAAAACCTTCTAACCCAAGAAAGCATAATTTAAAAACTTGCATGTGCACCAAAAGATCCATTGGCCAGGCCCTGGTAAGGAGATGTGCTGATGGAGAGAGATTGCTTCTTCAAGGCAGCTCTCAATGAGAAAGTGCTCAGAGGAGAGGAGAATGGGTTTGAGTCATGCTGTGGACTTTAACAGATTGCTTCCCAACTGCCTACCCCAAGAGGAGCAGTCGCTGGCATGTAACATGTAGGGAAGATGGATATGTACCATGCTGCCTGGCAGGCATACAAGCAAATAATTGTACCAGCAAGCCAGAAGCATGATTTTGATCTCTAAAGTGAGGAGGTAAATGAGGAAATAATTTTAGTTTTGATCTAGGCTGACCTAAAAGATTAGTGCAGTAAATTTTCTCCATTTTCTGTATCCTGTCTAGCTACAGGTTTTTTAGATATAAATTAAAGACTCAGAAACTCTTTCACTGAGATTACTGTATCAGAGAAATATGTTTGGATTTGGAGGTTTGCTTTCAGTTCTCTTCACAGAATTGGGATCAGATTGACAGATTTTTTTCCTGTCAAATCTCTATCTGATTTCTGCAATTAATACGTAACTTCTATTATGCATTAATGCATAATAAATTCCTGTCTTTTGCATATTTCAGGTAAAGTTTTCATCTAAATACTAAAATCAGGGTGTGAGCTAATAAACCACAGTGGTGTCCAATTTAACTAATTAATTGCCTTTTTTAGGTACTTTTATTGAAAAATGTGAGGTATTAAAATAACATGAATCAACGCTAATAGCCTTCACTAAGATATCCTGAATATATCCTTTAAGGTAATGTATAGCATCATGAAGTCTAACATAGCAGAAAAATTTAGTCAGAAGTCTTGATTCTGCACTAACTGTACTTATTCAGAATACATGTGTGAAATGAAAGCTAATATTGGAAATATGTTTGGTATTGGTGTGTTTTACAATGCCTTCCTTGCAGCTTACAAGAGAAAGCTCTGCAGGCATTATTCAGTTTAGCAGGGGAAAAAAAATCTTATGAAATTTTAAAGTGATACATTTGGTGATGGTGGAGTTGTCTGGCAGCGCATTAATCTTTACAAGGGCTATCTCTCCCTGGTGGAAAACACATAATAAGCTGCCACCTTTTTTAAACTCCTCGACCTGTATGGACAGGAAGGATGGTGAATGTATAGACCACCAGGTTTTTGTAGAACTTTCATTCCTAAATATTGTGACAAAGGACAAATTTTAAATGAGGCTGTCCTGAGTATTGTCAATTATCATCTTCAAATATGTGATTACTCTTGCAGCCAGAGATTCTGCTGAAGAAATCAAATGTACTATCTGAAAATAAATGGAGGCATGACTTGCTTTTGCAATAAGGGAGGTTTATTTTGATGGTCCTATATTAGAAAAGGCTTCTTCTTCAATAGTTACTGGAAAGTCCAGCAGAATTCCAGAGTTTTTTGGAGTGTATGGCCACAGAGCACAAATGTATACTTCAATTTTTAAAAACATATTTGCATATATCTAAAATACACTGATATGATCCGGTGCCTCTCTTAAGTCAACTGATCATCTGTGTCTGTGGAACACAAGCCCAAATATTTCCAACTCATTTTTCTCGAAAAAAGAACTTTTGGAAGTAAGAGTCAAGAAAAATATACTAAGACATCTTTGAATGTCACCAATCTTATTAAATCAAGTATTCTGAGTGTTACTTTTTAACTGTCATTATTAATTGTACAGAAGGGATATAATTACATATTCCTGACTGTCAACTTATGAAAAAAACCACAAGAGAGCATTTTCTGTTCAGTAGTGTAGGATGCTTACAAATGCTATATCAAGGTGTGATTTACCTGGTTTTTAGACTAAAAGTGAGGTATCTCAGTCCAGGGTTGATAGCACATATCCCATGTGTCGTGGTTTGACCCTGGCCAAATGCCAGGGACCTGTGACGTCTGCTTTCTATGCTCTCTCCTACTGCATTTACGCAGAGGAGAGGACTCAAACTAACACAAACACACTGGACTCATGAGTTGAGATGAGGCAGTGATGGGGAGGGGATGCACGAAAAACATGAGCAAACAGGTGAGGGACTTAAGTTGCAAAGTGATTTATTAACCTAACAGAGTCGGAGGATAAATGAGAGGTAAAAATAAGCTTTTAAGACACCATTTCTTTACTCACCCCCCTTCCCTCTTAAGACACTGTTCCTCAGCTCACCCCCTCCCTCTTTCACACAACCAACAGCTCTGGGTGGGGGGCAGGGTATGGGGTTTTTTCTTAGTCAGTCCATCACCACAATTCTTCCGCTACAAACACTGTTTCTCTGCTCACCCCTCTCCCTCTTAAGACACCATTTCTCAGCTCACCCCCCTCCCTCTTTCACACAACCAACAACTCCGGGGTGGGGCAGGGTATGGGGGTTTCCCTTTGGTCAGGGTCAGTCCACCAGGGAGAAGAGTCCTCTACTCAGCCATGGGGTCCCTCCCACGAGAGACAGTCCTCTGAGAACTTCTTTGGCGTGGGTCCAATCTCACGAGCAGCAGCCCGGCCGAAATCTGCTGCAAACACGAGTGCTTGTCCATGGGGTGCAGGCTCCCGAGCCGAGGCCAGGTTTTTTCCCATCCCGGGGCCAAGGCCTTTCTCTCTCGTCCACAGCCTTTGCAACTCTCAGTCTCTGCTGGGACTCCCACTGGATCACAGCTTCCTCCAGGCATCCACCTGCTCCTCTGGCGTGGGCACCTCCCCACGGGCTGTGGGTGGATCTCTGCACCCCCCTGGACTCCATGGGCTGCAGGGGGACCACCTGCTCCCCCCATGGTCTTCACCACGGCCGGCAGAGGGTTTTCAGCTCCGGCACCTGGAGCACCTCCTCCCCCACCTTCTCCACTGACCTTGGTGTCTCCATGTTGTTTTCCCTCACATATTTTTACCTCCTCCTCTGGCTACAAAGAAGTGTGTGCACCCATTGTTTTGATTTCTTCTTAAATATGTTTTCACAGAGGCGTAACTAACATCTCTACTTGGCCCAGGTTTGGCCAGCAGCATGTCCATCATTTTCAGAGCCAACAGAGAGTGGCTCTGCTGGACAGGGTGAAAAACGTCCAGAACCTTTGCACAGGACACATAGGAGCCATCTTTGTGCCCCTCCCTACCCACTAGCAAAAACTGGGCCAAGTAAAACCACCACATTATGATAGAGGAAAAAAAGTAAGCATGATGTGTTGCTGTTTTTGTGATGGTTAGTCCAAGATTATGTGGGCAGTGACAAAACTGTCAGAAACCCCAGGAACTCTGCATTGGCAGGAGGCAGGGCTTGGAGTGAAGCTTGTAGGTGCTGATGGATTTTTAGGGATGGTGAAGTCCATATCAGGTCCCAGTCTGGCAATTAGGAAGGACGTTCTGCAAGGTGCAGCATCTGGAAGGAGTTGAACTGCTTTGAAGCAAAACATGATTTGATTATCCAGGGAGAAACAGCACCTGAAAGAATCTTGGTCTAGGAGTAAATTGTGCAATTTATCACCACTAATGGCTTTGCAAACATTTCTGAAAATTACTTTGCAGCTGGAGTTTAAAATCTCCATCTATACTATGTAAGGCTGAGATGGTTTGAATAACTCTAAAGATACCCAGGCACAGACTAATTTGAGCCAAATTGGAGCTATTCTGGCTTCTCCTTTTGAAAGCAAAACATACAACAGAAAACAAGTAGCAGCTCTCCCATCATGGCAATTTTCCCAGTATCATCCATGAGTGTCAGCTCTGCCATAGTGCTTGAACAGCACTGCAGGAGGTACTGACCTTCCCAAACAATTATGATTTTTTACAGAAGGGAGTGATCACAGAATGTGCCTGTAGCAAGGCCTGTATAACACTAAACTGACATTGCTTGGTTTGGAAGTGGTGCCAAACTGCTGGTAAAAATAGCTTCTTTTCCTACACTGTGCTGGATCTATGTCTCTGTGTGTGTCTCAGGTCTCAGCAGTTAACCAGGAAGAAATTCTAGAATAAAAACATTTTAAAAATTTAGTCTTTTTTAGCAAATGTGTAAATTTGTTTATATTTTTATTTCTGTCTGGTTCAGGGTTTTTTAGAACATATTCTGCTATATTCCTAGCATTTCCTTTTGAGAGGAGAGAAGGAATATATATTCTATGCAGTCACTAAATAAAATGTACTATCAAAGCAAAGGAATGTCCCCTCATCTGCTCTTTTAGGATTAATTCTTCATGTCATCATGAAGAAATTTTGAAGACAGACTCTCTGTGATTCCTGCGTCACAGACATAAAACATTCTCTCATGAACTGAAAACCTCTGAGGTAGAATGAGATACTTAAAAAGTGCTTGAAGAGTGACAGACCTTTAATGAATTATGAATATGCTCTTGACCTTTTTTTCTTTAACAACTTAGTTGGTAGATGTTTTGTTGCATTTCAGAAAGTATCCTAATTTTTACTTCACAAAATATCATTGCTTATGTTTACAGGGTGGAAGTACAGGCAAAGGAGTTTAGGAAAAAAAATCTAGAGAACCTTTTTCAGCTGTTGAGGGGGATCTGTGCTTGAGTTGGAGAAAGTTAACAAGGTAATGAAGTGTTGAGAGGAGAGGAATCTAACAAAGTTCAAGAAAGGCAAGCACAGAGAGCTATGGAGATGATGAGGGGACTGGAATATCTCTCCTGTTAGGAAAAGCTGAGGGGGTTGGGCTTGTTTAGCCTGGAGAAGAGATGACTAAGAATTGATCTCATCAATGCACATAAATATCTCAAGGGCAGGTGTCAAGGGGATGGGGCCAGACTATTTTCAGTGGTGCCCAGCAACAGGCACAAACTGAAACACAGGAAGTTCTGTCTGAATACAAACAAAAACTTTTTCACTTTGATGGTGACAAAGCACTAGAAGAGGCTGCCCAGAGAAGATGTGGAGTTTCCTTCTGTGGAGATCCTCAAAATCCTTCTGGACATGATCCTGTGCACCCTGCTGTAGGTGAGCCTGTTTAGCAGGTGCACTGGGCTAGAGTCCCTTCTGACCCCAGCCATCCTGTGCTTCTGTGATTTATGAGTGCAGTCTGAAAGGAATGACACTACGGCCAGTTTTTATCAAGCAGTAAGACATTAAAAATCAAAAATTAATAAATGCATAAAAAGGAAGTATGAGAAAGTAAAGAGGGACACTGACAAATTTAGATGGGTAATCAAAGACAAGAGAGCCTGGTCTCTACATCTGTGGGCAAGCTTTTTTTACATGGATGAGTTTGACAGAGAATTAATACGATGCAACCTATCTGTGTATAAAGCTCTGTACCGTGTGCTACCCATGACCCTAATGACAGCGGACTGAGGAGGAGGAAAAACATTGGATATGAAGGTTGGTGACTGGGGACAGTTGTCCCTATTATAGCAGTGCCAGGAGCTGTCAGCTCAGGCTGACCAGCAGTTTAATGTTTGGCATTAAAAATAGTAGAAAATAGTAACAATCTATAATATTAATTGAAGAGCAGGAGAAGAAAACAAAGTCACGGCAGCTTGAGATTGTGCTCAAGGCCAGGCTGGATAAGCAACCTGGCCTAGTGGAAGGTGTCCCTGCTCATGGCAGAGGGTTGAAACTGGATGATCTTTAAGGTCCCTTCCAACCCAAGCCATTCTATGAATCCAATTTTTTTCACATTGTGGGTATACAGAAAATGCTTTGGTTCTCAGCATTAAGCATTTTTTGAGTGAGTGCCAGGTATAGATTTCCTTAAAAAAATAATTAAAGTTGGAAAATCCAGCTTATGCATCATTCTCAAAGTCTACAAAGTATTACTGTTGTGTCTAGAACACAGAACCGGCAGCTCCCAGAACAGCGTGTCTCTTGGAAAATTCAAATATTTTTGAGCTTTTCTAAAATGATTCAAGTTATTGTCCAGACTGACACCTTGTATTGCTAACACTTTATTCAGCAATGCTGTGTGAGAGGTCATGACATCCATCTTGTGCAGTAACTTAGAAAATAAAGTGACTCGCAACTGCACATCTGACACACCCCAGGCTTTGGCCTCTCTCTTTCCACTCCTATTGCCCTAGTTATCTTGCCAGACTGTCTGTAAATGTGTCTTGGAGACAGATTGCTGTTACATGCTGGCCTAGCTATTTTACCCTCATTTTCCTCAAATCTTTTTCTCTGAGGATGGGTATATTCACTTCTGAATGTTGCCAAATACAAGCATTTGAGAAGCTGATAAAAATTCTGGCCTAGTTATACATGAGGCTATTTATTTTATATAGAAGTTTAATCACTAAATCACACACACCTAAATAATCATACATCCATAAATTGCCTAGGCTTCTTGGATAGACAAACCACTTACATTTCTGATTCCCAAAGCAAAATTGATATTTATTAATCAACCTGTCTGCCTCAATAATAAACTCCTATAGCTCTCAGTGTGTGGCATCATAAAATGTTTTGTAAAAATATGCTCCTCCCTAAGAGATTTGGACCAGCTGTTAAGCAAGCCAGCTGAGCAGCTCTGCTCAGTTCCAGTCTAATTAGAGTTGCGCATGAAACTGCATTTTTGCTTTTTAAATGTTACAGGTATAATGCTTCAGTTCACATTAAAAATGTGATCTAGAATTTCTGTTGTGTCTCCAGAAATGTTCTGTCATATGTGACGGTTAAAATTTGGATTTTGAAAAATAATATTAATGTATATCACAACACAGAAGTGGAAAATTATTTAATCATAAAAAACGTGAGTGCTCATAGGAAAAATGGTGTCATTCAGACTATTTCATGCCATGGTCTATGCTCACAGCTTATCAAAGGATAAATTGCTGGTTCTTACATAGCTTCTCCCCTTTGGGTAGGATAAATTACATCAGAGTTAAGTTCCAGAATCAGTATTTATTCATAAATGAATTCAGGGCTTTTGTGGTTGTCGATATTTACTTCCATTGACCTGTGGTACACTTCTAAAGTACTTTCACGTGTATTGAGAAGCCTAATTAGCTGAAAGAGATTACTTTTTGTAGCTTTCTGAAGTATCTTAGTCTTCATGCTTTTTAAAGAAATGAGGTTGGATCAATCAAATGTGCATAACTTTTGCAGTCTGTAGTTTGACCTTTCTTTCCAACTGAGGAATTATTTGTATGTTATTTGCTGGTGATGACAATAGCTAGATATGTTTTAAATGGCTAAATCTTTAAGTTTTGTATCGAACACCGTCTGGAACATGGAAACCTAGTCAGGACCCCTGTTCAAAGAGAATATTCAAACTTTTATAAATTTTTATATGGTTTCAAAAACTCTGAACTCTTCTTAAGCAGAAGAACAGGGCCAGATGAGAGTACCATGGCCAAATGAGGGGAAAAAAGTGTTGCTCATTTGGCACAACTCCCATCTAAATCAGTGGAAGAAGAGATTTAACTTGGCAATTGCAGTGGTTGGTTTGTTTGAAGTGAAACATCCTACAGACCATCCTAAGCAAAACTTCTACATATACATCTGTCTACCTCTTTATTACTGGGAAAATTATGAGGCATAATATCAATCAAGTACAAATTTTACAGAAGCTAAATCCACATTAGGAATATACCTAATTCAAAACAATGTTATATAATATGACAGTGTGTTAGAGTCATATTTTACTTACAATCCTGATTTTAAAGCCTGTGGAAGAAGGATACATAAGTAAAGCAGCTATAAAAAATGATATTCAATAACATTTTAACACTCTATCGATTGCTCTAGACTAGAGCCTATCAATGCACATAAAGCAGATGGACCAGATGTTTAAATGTAGCCCAGATTATATTATATCAACTTTAACTGCCGCCCTCACACTATGCATAGAAAATCATTTGGGGGAAATTACTTTGCTTTCTGAAGGCCAGAACTCTGTAAGTAGTTTGTAAACAGTGTTTTTATCTTGAGCTTCCAAAGGGTAAACACCTTCTTGTAATTTTGGGCCAGTTTCACTTAAGTGACTTTGTTTACATATATTTCAAGCATTGCTTGAAATTGATTTTTTTTCTTTTCCAATCTCTGAATTTGCATTTGTAATGTAGCTTGCCATGCCGCTGTGCCACGTTCAGCGCTTGTGTAACTAAAAATGCAGATCTCTCTCAGCAAAGCACATTGTACATTCCTAAATGTACAACTGCAGAGGCTGAATTCTAGCCTGTGTGCCCTGTCCTAGAAACAGCTGAAATGGTGACTTCTAAAGGACTGTCTGGCATTCTGTATCTCTTTGCATGGGCGAAGAAGTGTGAGATTTAACATGCAATGTATCCATTAATATATCCATTATATATTGCTTGGGATGTGCATTGAGGGCGCAGTCGAAGTCAGAGGATTAGCTTGCTCTTCCATACAGTTGGCCTGAAGAAAACCCTGTAGGTAGGCATGGCTGTGTATTGCTGTGGAGATGTTGCCTTGAAGTACACTGAGGTAATGCACTCATGTAGCACCTTTGTGTTGTCATGTCTGTCCTGGGCTTTCACGGTGATTTACTGTACATAATAGATGAGATAAATCAAAAGGTGTTTTCCTTTACCCCTCTTCAGACTGAGACCATCTGAGACTGAAAGATTGTGCTGCCTGCTTATCTCATCTTTGAATCACATCAAATTACCCAGACATTTGTGTAATGCATTTGCAATCTACCATCTCTTTGTTGTCTTCCTATTACTGTGGGCAGAGTATCTCCTCAGTAAGTGCGTAGTACTTAATCTGTTATTTTTAAGGAACTACAGAAGCATAAATGCCTATTATGTACTTGAAAAGGTGGGCTTGAATGTAGGAAGCAGACATGCCAGAGGGCATTTTAACAAAATAACAGTTCCGGCAGTGGTGTGTGCTTAAGGAAAATGAGTGTGGGAGTGTTAGGCAGGTTAGTGGCAGGCAACTGGGAGCAGCCCCCTCATCATGGATGGCACGTGGGGCTTGGTGTGATAAGGATCTGCTCTGGATCTCAGCTGGTGCTCACTGACAGCTGTCTTTAACGACAAAACTGGGAGGTTGTGACGACCAGCTGTATCTGGGAGCCTGAGCCCGCTAGGATAAGGCACTGCTTAGAAGTCTGTGCCCTTTTATGACTTTTACCTTCACTGACCCTTTCCAGACTTTGAATTGCAAAGAGGTGGGAAAGTGGAGAGAGATTGTTTCTCTTAAGATCAGAGCTCCTCTCCAATGCTGGGAATGGGATTTTGGCACATTGCTCATTATTTAATTCTTTTGTCTGGAAGCAAGAAGCATTTTAGAGCTTTTGGTTCAGTTCAGTGTAGGGCTGGTTCCCCTAGAGCCACAGAAAAATAACTGGAGTCCTTAGAGATACTTGTTCTGGTGCATCACTGTGTGCAGGGCAGAGAAGGGTTGTGTAAATCTGTGTATATTAAATCTTTTCTGCATTTAGCTGTGGGCAGTGGTGGAGAAACAGGCCTTCATTCAGTTTTGATTTTACTTCTGGGAGGTCTAGGCATGAAATATGGTGCTTTCCAGGATGCTTGAACAATGAGGAGCAGGGAATTGCTTGCTTTGTGATACTTTCTCGCCTTGCAATCTTTTCTATAAGTTCACATGAGTTCATTCTAGCATCTTCATGGTGTCTGGGTGACATGTGATAAGACAACCAATGTGCCTGGCTTAGCAAAATTCAATTTCCAGAGAGGTGTGGAAAAATCTTTGATCTTTGATTTGGCAGATCTTTGAGGCCGCTAGATGTATGAATCAAATGAAAGTATTTTCAGTGAGTTGTGAAGAACAGAAATTTTAAAAATATCTGTTGACTGGGATCCCAAAGGAAAGTTAAATGTAAATGTAATTTAGACAGCAGTATTGACAGCCCTGGAGAAGGCTGAAATGTTCTGATTTTGGTGAAAATGAAAGATAAATATTTTGACAATTTCAAGGAACACTTTTACAATTTTCTACTGGTTATAGAGCTCAAAAAGTTTCTGTTTTCTTGAAACACTTAGATTAAATTTAAAAACTTCAAAGTGTTTGGAAAGATGCTATTTTTTTATTCTTGTCCTAAAAAAATGATGACAATTTTTTTGAATTTTTTTTTATCAGCTCTAGTCCATCTCTTGTCGAAGCAGATCTCACTACCTGTATGCAGCCTCAATTCTTCCCCTGGTTTTCAAAGTGTCAAAATCCTCTGCAATGAAAAATTTCCCTCCACAGCTGTGTTTCTCTTCTTTCTGCTATGGACTAGGCTTTGCACTCAAATGGAATTTATTAAGAGAATGCCATGTGACTAATTTTCTCTTATCTTTTGTTAACATATAATTAATTATTTAATTAGACAAGTAATTCTGTATTTTAGTATTTGCTGTATATATTTCTTTCTGCTTCTGAAGATCTCATAAGTGTTAGATGAACAACTTCTTGTCCTTAACCTGGTATTTCCTTATAATTTCATTCTCTTTTTGTCAAAATGGATATAACACCATCCTTTATGACTTATTGCTAAAATGGACCTTTTCATGTGTCACATTACAATGAAGCATTTGTGTAATCAGGTTTGATGTGGACTGTCACAGACCTTTCAGCAGAATTCTGTATGATTCTGCATCAACCAGTGAGGAGGTGGATGTTCTTTCTACAATGTCTTCTCTAGCAATAATTCCCATTTTTTGATATTTTTCTCTTTACACTGTCCTGGTGTGGTAGAGCATTATCCTTTTCATTTTAAGAGTGAGCAGCTGGCTTGCAAAGAGTAAATAATCTCATGCACAAGAATTGTAGCAGAACTAAGGGAGAAAACCAGGTGCCTACTGTGCTGTGGTTTGGAATCTCCTCTCTTTGCTTTGCCTGGGCTACAGAAATGTGGTAAGTCATTTCCAAAAGCAAGAAGACCTTTTCCATGTCTCTGGCCCTAGGAAGTAAGAATTGCAGGCAGTCATGGATAAAGGCTTGCTATCTACCCATCATACTTAGTAGTAGAACATCTTATATTTGTAGGAATTAAGTACATCCTTTTCCTTCAGATTTCTTCTCTTTTGCATTTTAGCAGGAAAACATTGTTCTTTTAACCTCTGTCCAGCAGCTGAAGTGTTCAGCATTGTTCTTAACAGCTTGCCTCGGAAGTGATTTAACTTCCCCGGTGCTATTGTACTGCTGAACTGTAGGACCTTTTCCCAGGAGCTGTGAGAATCACAGCCGAGAGAAGCTGAGGACAGGGATAAAGAGCAAGAACTGAAATGAAAACTGGCAGAAGCCATTATCTGTTGCATTTGTTCTCCACATGTGGGTTCTTCTCTAACGAGCATTAAAAAGCCAGTCAGGAGGCCCTGGAGGGGAGATCCAGTCAACAGCAGAGCACGACTGGAGACAGTCCCTGCTGGGAGTGGGGAGCTGTTGCTTTGACCGAGGCTTGGGAGAGGGACCGAAAGCAGCCCAGCCCACGAGATGACAGAGAATGGTGTTCATGGGCTGCGTGGACTCTGCTGCTGCTCAGGAATGTGCTGCTGAGTGGGCTCAACCCACACAGGTACACGTGTGTCTGCCTGCAAGGAGCTGCTGGCATGAGATTAGTGTACAGCTAATGTTAGATCTCTTACCCTGTTAGATCTCATCACTTGTGATTCCTTAATCACAGTGCAACCTGTGAATTCCTTCATAATTCAGTGCAACCTGGCTTCTTGCACATGAGGATTTTCTGGAGAGCTTGGACAAGGACAAGAGCTAGGTGCATTCCCCTTGAACTTTTAAATAATGTTGGGTCAAAGGAGTCTGTGTGATTCACTGGTTCAGTGCCTGTAAGTTGCAGTGTTTCTGCTTAAACTGACTTTTTAATTTTGCTCTTGGGGCTGATAAAGGGAAAGTGAGATTTAAGGATGTCTTTGAAAGAAAAGACAGCTTGTCATCAGCCAGGAATAAAATAGTGTTTAAGATGGGATGATATATATTTCCATGCTTGAGCCTGCAACTGTTTTTTGCGTTCTCTTGTGATTAGCAGTGAGATGAACAACTCTTTGTAGGCTGCCTGGCTTGCTGTTCCTAATAAAAAGATCATATGGAAAGTGGCCCTTGTGGGTGGGTAATGGACATTTCCAGCCTCCTGCTTCTCACTGGATCTGGACAGGAGAGCTGTGAGTGGCACAGGAATGAGTGAGAGTGCATGCCACCTCTGCCTGGCTTTGGCACTGCAAACCATATGGCCACTCCCTGGGGCAGAGATTTTGGGCTCCAGTCAGTGTGCAGATTCTCCAATTCTCTGGATGTTGCTTACTAAGTCACTTTGTGCCTTACTGCATCCCTTTCCAAAACAGATGAGAGTCCACCGTCACACAGGGTTATGTATAAGTAATGAGAAAAAAAAAGTACTTAAATGCTGCAGGATGGGAGGCACACCCACAGAGCTGTAATATAAGTGTTTCCACACTGAATTCAGTTTTGTTCTGGATTATATTTGGCAAGTGCCTTGCAAGATGCACTGGTGACACACATAAGCACTGCTTGCAGTCTGTGGTTCCTCCTGTTTTTCTCTCCCTAAGGATAAATTTTGTAGTTTATATTATTTCCCGTGGGAGTACTTGCCATGCAAATGTATAACTGTGCTACATACACAGTGCTTTGATTTGATACGAGTCTGAGCAGCGTAATGGCACATCAGAGGATTCTATACACCATTTTGATTGTGATTTCTCAACATAGCAGGGAGAAATTTAAAAATTTCTATTAGAAGGGTGAGGCAGAAAGCAATTTTTGCTGAACTGGGGACAAATAAAGAATAAACTAGCATTTTTCAAATTTTTCTTTATTTTTAAGGCTGCTAATGGTTGTTATATTACTTCTGTGACTCACTGGAGTTTCCTATGAACCAGCAGAAACTGGAGTTGAAAATCAATTTTTAAAATAAAAATTAAGTATTGTAATTAGGTTTTTCTCCATTCCAAGACTTAACAAATAAAAGAGGAAAAAGAACTGCCTAAATTTTAAACATTTTCTGTTCTGCCATTATGCTGTAAAGTGCTAGAATAAATTTCAGTGTGCAGGGATGTGCAGAGTCTCAGGGTCTAGCACAGCACTTATTTCATTTCCATTTCCTGTTCTTCTACAGTTTAAGCTCTGTTTCATGCAGTTTTGTAGCACACTTCCTCATCCTCTCTTCTCTTGACCTGTCACACCACAGGTAGCAGGTTGAGTGCCATCTACTCCATCAAGTAATAGAAGAGCAGAATAATAGCAGTGATAATTGCATGGCAGAGTGCAGGCACAAAATACTTGGGGCCTCTTGCTTAAAGGACGTCCAGAGGAAAAAATGCTTGCATTTTATTTCTTTACTGCTTTGAAGTCTTGTGACGTTGTGGATGAAATTCTTTGTGCCTTCTGCTAGGAGACAGCTCTGCCATGCATCAGGAAAGGTGACAGAGGAAATGTCTGCATGCAGTGTCTTCTGTTTTAAGGGGAAATTAGACCTGGGGCAAACTTGTAATGTCACATCTGGGTTTCTGAAAGCATAATTTCTAAAGAGAAATGATCTGGCACAAGAAATATTAAGGGAGTAGAAAAATTTAAATTGGAAGTGAAGAGTATGAACCTCTGTCATCCTTAATATGCAGCACTTCATTTTTACTTCTTTTTTTTTTTTCCTTCCATTTTTATCCCATCTCTTCCTTCATCTTCTGCTTCTTTTTTTTTTCCCCCTGTTCCCTTCTCTGCAACATTTTTTTGTCAGGATAAGTGACTGTTCTCAGAATCATTGCACTCTATTCTTGCCATTGACTTAGCTGTTCCAAGGAAGTATTTAGCTTTAAAGCAACTCAGGTTTCATCTTTAAAACTCAGGGCTGAGAGGTAGAATTTTAAAATTTTTGCTGTAGAAAAACAAATGTTATGAAACATCATAACTGGTAGAAAATACCATAAGTAGAAGTTTACATACTCTGCAATGGTGGGACTGCGCCTTGAATCCTGTGTTCGGTTTTGCGTCCCTCACAGCAAGAAAGACATTGAGGTGCTGGAGTGGGTCCAGAGAAGGGCAACGGAGCTGGGAAAGGGTCTGGGGCACAGGTCTGATGAGGATCAGCTGAGGGAGCTGGGGGTCTTTAGCCTGGGGAAGTGGAGGATCAGGGAGACCTTATTCCTCCCTATAACTACTGGAAAGGAGGCTGCAGTGAGGTGGGCATTGCTTTCTTGTTCCAGGTAACAAGCAGTAGGACAAGAGAAAATGGCCTCAAGTTTCACCAGGGGAGATTTAGTTGAATACTAGGAAAAAATCCCTCATGGAAAGCCCTGTCAAGCATTGGAACAGGCTGTCCAGGGAAGTGGTTGAGTCACCGTTCCTGATGCATTTACAACACGTCTAAATGTGGTGCTTGTGGACATGGTTGGACTCAGTAATCTTTCCAACCTCAGTGATTCTATAATTCTATTGTAAGATAATCTTTTGCCTGTATTGTATCTGTAACAGGCTGTTTTCTGCCCAGGCCAAAAGAGAAGTCTGAATGTGTTTTGGTGGTGCTGACTGGGGTGACTACCCGTCATGTAAGAGTGCCCATGGGTTTTCTATAAAAATGCTGATTGTTGCATGAGGAGGAGGAACGTTAGTCCATTTGCCATTGTTTAGAGGGAAGAATGAAAAATCAGGTCCTTACAAAGCCTTGGGTCTTCCATCTACTTAAAGAATTGTGAGGTCTGAGTGCCTAAAATTTATAACTTCTGGATGGAATAGCAGACATTTAGATTCCTGTCTTTCCTAGTATTCTGGTCATTAAATAGTATGTCTTGGCATCATGTGGCTGTGTAAGATAATTAGTTGTGCAGGGGATGGGAAATGGTTGCTTGTACAGTCAGCCAAATCAATATCTGTTGTTGCCTTGTGCTAATAAAAACAAAGCTTAGATTCTCAGCAGCAGCTCTGTTCCTGTACCCACAGCAGTGGAATGTTAACAAATAAACCTTGAAGTAAAGTGATTGTTTTATATCTTAAGTATTTCATTTTTAACTTGTTCCCTCTCCTGTCCATTTCACTGGAAACAGAGTTCTGCAAACCCTGAATACTAATCTTTCCAGCCATCTTCCCATTCCTACAAGGAAGGCATTATTTATGACTGAACTGTATTTGTATTTTAAATGGCCCTGTCATCACGTTTTATGACTACTGTGTGTATATACTCAGACAGAGATTGGAGAGAACCAGAATCTACAGCTAACATCTATCTTCACCACAGGTGTGCGAGGGGGAGGTTGACACCCCACGTGTGTGCTGTGAGAAGTTATCCCTTAACAAGGGAAAATTAATGCTCTGTCTAAAGTGAAGCCAGCCTTCTTCCCGAGTGCTGCTTAAGTAAAGCAGCAACGTTAAAATTGAAAATAAGGAGTCAAACTGTCAGAAATACTGGTGATACTCAGTGCATGCAAACAGTTGGCAAGGTGTTTGAAACAACCATCTGTTTTGCTACCAAGCATCAATTGCTGTTGCTTGCGATGTTAGGGAGTCATGTCATAAAAATAATAGGATTCAAGAACATAATTGCTCTGTGCTTATACCCATGTGCCCACTTGTGGTAAAACCAATTCTTCTCATAGAGGCAGAAGAATGGCTTTTAATGTATAGTTTAGATGTGGTTTGGTTTACCAAAAACCACCCACTCATTTTCAGTAAGAAGCTCCTTGTAAAATCTGTCTTAACTGATTATCTCCTGTCTGTGATAATATTGTTGCTCAATGGCATGCATCTCTCTGTCCTTGTAATGTAGCACTTCAGTGAGCAAGCTAAAGTATGTATTACTCCTATGAGGAGACAGCAGCTGGGAGTTCCAATTCTTCTAAAGCAGCTTCGCTTGTAGCACTTCTGTAAAATGCAGCCTTCGTTATGGTTACAGTAAAATATTCATAATCATAAAATCCCTCGGTACCAGTACAGCCCTAATAAACCTGCAATTGGCAATGTATGGCAAACTGCTGTGTGATGGAGCTGTAAGGAAACGGCTTGCAGTCTGGCCATTGCTGTACTTGGGGGTTTGCTTAGATCGGCAAATGCATGCAAACAGTTAAAATGTATTCTGATTAGAATCAGGATTAGGTATTTGGCAAGATTTATTCTTCCTGATCTAATGTTTTCAGTGGGTGGAGAAAATTACCTCCCTATTGCTTTGTCATTATTTCTTAAACGAACAATGTATTCTATTTTTTTTCCTTTAAGTGGGATGAATTGTGGCTTTTTATTACTCCCTATTTTTCCTGAATAAATAGTTCAGTAAAGCTGCTAATGTTGATGATAAAAGTCATAAAATGGAGGTTTTATTGTTTAATGAGTGTTTCCTTCGATATTCTCAGCTTCTGAATATACATGAGACTATATACATAGTTGTTTGGGAGAATGTACCCGGTTTTGGCTGTAGTGCAATGATTTCAAATTATACTTATTCTCTTCATAAAAGCATGGGAGCAGAGTGGGAGAAGTGTTCTACTGTTTATGCATATACTATATATGATTTTTTTTTTCCTGTTCCTTTAACATTTATAGTGTTGGTTAAGCTGGGTAATGATGTTGCTTCTCCTTTTCTGCACTTTTTGGTTTTTTTCCCCTTCCATGTTTCCTTACAGTGATATTCCAGTGAGAAACAAGGTCTCTGATTTCTTCCTAAATTTTTCAGGCCATCTCTCTTCCTTCTCTTGTCTACCCTTCATGATGACATGATGACAACGTTATCCCACAAATAGGGAGAATGGTGCGAGGCTGCTACATGGCATAATAAAGGCTGTCTCACCTTGGAGAGTCAATCTTACCATCATCCTAGAGTTCAGAGAGCTGGAGCAGTGTTACGGAAAGACAAAGTAAATTCATGTCTCATCTGGAGTATGATTGCTATAGAAGAGCTATTTTGTGGTCTTAAAACTTCCTGGCTGCCAGAATTAACTAAGTATCTGAATTGGAAGTAGTTAGCAACTATTCTCTTCCTAGAAATATCACCAGTTACCAAATACTTTGTCAGAAGGTTTTAGATGTCAAGCAAAAACCAAACATACACCTTAGAGTTACCTTGAAAAAGGCCCTCACTGTCTAAGAATTTCAATTTAGTTAACCAACTTACCATTTGAAAATGTGTTGAAGAATTCTTTGAACTCCTTATAATCTTAATGGAATTGAGCAGTATGTGCCTTCAGGCTCAAAGCTTGGGCAATGACATCCAGCTACAGTAACTTGGATGTTCTATCCTAGTTGTAAGTGGGAGTGGAATATTTTCCCTTTTGATTTCATGTACCCTGGGGAAAATAGTTTCAGCCATTCTCTGAAAGACCTGGGGCAGAAAAACTGTTTCCTTGGCCCCAAGAGCCCTATACTAAATTGCTGTGCCTGTATTTCCTTTGCCATGCGTCAGTTAACGTTGGTTTGCTCTTTACCACAGAATAGCAGAGCAGAAATTGTTCTTGCACATGTGTATCCCAAATCCAGTGCTGCACACAGGACAGCAGTGGTTCTCCTGCATGCTGGTATGTCCCCACACTTGTAGGTGGTCGGGCATTGGGCAGGACTTTTCCTATAAGAACTATCAAATAAAATGCATAGCTATAAACCTCATAAGTTTACAGCCTTGATAGTGCATCTGACTGGGAGGAACATCTGGTTAGTCATATGTCTGGAGCCAAAAGAGTGTGTTCCTGCTTATTGTTTAGCCATTATAACTGAAGAGGGGTGCAGGGGTTAAAGCTGAAGCGTGTGACAAAAGGAAAATAGTGCATTGCTGTTTTGCTGCAAAAATAGGTGTTCAAAGGCACTTTCCAACTCCTAATGAAGAATTTCTTGCAACTAAAGGAAGAGGGAAGAGCATGCTTAGGTAGGGCAGAAGTTTGGAATTTGGAAAAAAATCCATCAGGTTTCTGTTTCGTGAAGGCATTATCAAAGAAAAACAGAAGCCCTTGATTGAGTCTTAAATCCTTCATCAGAGCATGCTGATGTGTGACATCAGCAAGTGAACTGAGCAGCTATGATGCCTGTCTGTTGCAAACTGAAACTGGGTAGCAAAAATATCTCTGAATAAACCCCAGATCACAAGAACAAAGTAAAATCAATTTCCCTTTCATATCTTAATTGCCCTGAAACACATGAGACACCTGTTCCTTCACCTTAACAGTTAATACCCATTTCTATTTTTGGCACTTTAGTACCCCTTTGCTTTCCTGCAGTGCTGTGTATCTCATTTTTGAACTGCTGCTGCTTCTGTTGCATGCTGGCAAATCGAAGAGAACCAAGGAGTTAAATTTCAGAACAGGAGAAGAGGAGGTGAGCTGTCTGCTACAGTAGTTTACTGCAGCTTCCTTTCATACTGACACATATGTAGTTTGTGGTGACAGTGCTAAAGAACTGCAGACAGGCACTTAGCAGACTGGATGTGAGCTGGATGCAAAGATGCCTCACCCTGGACTTCCTGCTGGCAGTATGTAAATACACCTGCAGACTGGCCACACTGGGTGGTTTGTTTTTTTTTTTTTCCAGAAGGCAGCATGAGAGGACTTAACAAAGCAACAGCATAGTTAAAACCTTAACCAGCATTAGATCTGTATCTCAGTTGTGGGGGAAGTAGTTGGCTTTTTTTTTTTTTTTTGGTGTGTGTGTGCTGCATATTCAGACTGAAATCTTCATCACTACAATGTTTGCCTCTATCTGGTATGCCAAGAAGCTGGGACGCAGGTTTGTGCACAACGCCAGGAAAGCAAAAGCAGAGAAGGTACGTTCCTAGTGGGAATATAAAGCCTTATGTCTCATGCAAGCTGCCTGCTGGCATCCTGTTGTGTGTCTGCTTAGCTTTTTTTAATACCATGAAAAACGACCTATTGCTATTCCTGATTTCATGCGAGAATCCTTCAATATTTTGCATACCATTAAATACCGGGCAGAAGATCCTTTCAGAAGTCTTTATGTCCTTTTTTGATTGTTTTTCTTCCCAAGATAAACAGCTGTACATCTGGTATGTCTGTGTTAAGGGAGCACTCCAGTGAACTTGTTGCTGTGCTGCATTATTTTTGCTAGTACTATATTAGGCTCTTAAACAACCATTGATTGTTTGCTGCTTGTATATTTTTTTTTAGTGTGGTACCAATGAGGATATAATAATATGTTAACCATTTATAATGTTTGGGAATTTTGTTTCATGGTACTTGTTGAAAACTGTGCTGCAGCATGGATTCTTTTTATTTAAAAAAGATATATGTATGTAAAAATGGTCAATACTATCTTTCAGTATTTTTCTCTCATAAAATTGAACTGTGTTTAACTGGCTGTTTTCTGGAACCCCAGGTAGGTAAGAGTCTTCTGCCTTCTTTCTCCCTGAGCAAAACTTGAATAGTTTTAGAATTTGCAGTAATGATAATTAAGGGATATCAAAGCAATTGTCTTTTCTTCTAGGCACAGAAAACATTTAGTTAGTGGACCTGCAATCCAATTTTGTGTATATTAACAGACAAACCATTTTCAAAATGGGACTAATTCCTCTTATAAACTCAGATTTAGATTGGGGGAAAAAAAACTTCAATGTAGTGTTATAAAGTTACCTCATTAGTTTGGTAATGATGGCTTCCTCTTTTCCTTGCTGCCTTTGATGTAGTCAAACACTTTCTAAATGGGTTGCTTTATTATGTCTTTGATATCTCTTATGCTATGTAATACAGCCACCAATTCACTAAGCCAAATATCAACAATCTGAATTCCTTTGTAACTGGAAAAGCCCTTCACCTAGAGAAAATTATTAGCAAAAATATATTATATTTGTGCTTGATGGGAGGATGGGGAGAGATTTTTTTTTCTGCAAAATACTGCCAATGGTTAAAAAGGTGGTGTGGAAATTTTGAAATTTAAATGTGCAAGTCATTGGGAAGTTACCTAAATAGTAGTAATTTATATATTTCACTTCACATACATAAGGGGGAAATGGAAATGCAGATAGCTATGCATGGGACTGTCAAACTTTTTTTGTCATCAATCACATTTCCATAAAGAGAGCATCATATAAACTCTCCTGCTGTTTGCATATTGCTATGGGAGGAGAAAAAGTTGCAGCCTGGCTCTTTATTAGTCCTGAGGGGCTCCCTCCAGAGGAATATTTGCTCTCAGGTTCCTCCAAGATGACAGAGCCAGGATGAGTGGACACATTCCACTCCTGACACAGTGGGGCTCACTCAGGAGCTTTAAAAACAGATTTAGTGTGCATTGCTTAAAGCATGTATGGTCATAGATTATTCCAATAACCTTGAAAAATTTCATAAAGCATTGCCAGAATATTCACTGAGAAAATATTTTCTTCTCTATTGAGTCTTGTAACACCAACTGAAAGAATGCTTTAAAATTTTTGTCTCTTTTTCTTTGTATCTTAAGGAATTTTAAATATTTCTGTACAGATCTATTATAATGCTAGTTGTTCATCC
Organism: Pardalotus punctatus; assembly: GCA_013400915.1. Lineage (NCBI taxonomy): Eukaryota > Metazoa > Chordata > Aves > Passeriformes > Pardalotidae > Pardalotus > Pardalotus punctatus. The sequence continues at coordinate 120,200 of VZTX01026598.1, read as the reverse complement.
CTATAGGACTTTGAAAATAACCAAGACAACTTAGGTCCATGCTATTTAAGCTTTCAAGCTATACCTCACAGTTTATAGAGAAAAGCTTTTTTTATATTACTTGAGCATGCTATTAGCATATTTGAATGGGAATTTTATTCTTGCCAGAAGACAGTAAGTATGCAATAAACACCTTGTAAAATGTTTACTTACTGATTTATATAAAAAATAAAATTTCCTTCTTGGAGGTTTATTCCACAGTCAGGGCTCATTTATAGTTTTTAATTTTTTTTTCTATGAATCAAACTCTATCAAATGCAAAAAAACCCATTCCTAGCAGGATGCTATTTCAATAAGTGCCATTGATGATTGGAAGCTGATCAACACTGACATCTTCAGTATAATACCTCAGTACCAGGAGAACACAGATAGAATATAGATCTATCAAAAAGTAAATTCAAAATAACATTTTAACTGCATGCTTTGTTTTGGTTTTGAACTATTTTTTAAAATGGTTGAATAATCAAATTATTAAGTGGTTTCACTTCTTTTATTTTCCCCTAGAAGAATAACTAGCTGTTTTTCTCTATGTGCATGATTTGACTGATACATTGTTTTCTTAATGTGCTTTTGGAGGTAGTACCATGCAGCAATATTTTCTTACAGCATATGTGTGCAAAAAGCTTTTCTTGCAGTTAAGATCTGGAGAGTAGGAATCAGAAGACTATAGCTGCATAACAGATTTTTCTATTATGCTTTACTTCTTTTGATGAGTACAAGTCAAGAATTTTTTAAGGGCTATTTCAAAGAAACAAATTTTGTATGAACCTATTTGTTTTCTTAGGACGAGGTGGAAAACTGGGTGGGGGGGTGATGTGACAGAAGAGGGTTACAACAGGGACTGCTGCGTATGCACACACATATGCACAACCTGACGGTGTAGCTCCTTAAAATTTCAGAGCGTGGGGCCTGAATTGTGCAGAGAGAGGGCATGAACTTGGATCTCCCAGGTGTCTGTTTAGGGAAGCAGAGGTGCCAAGGTGCAAAGGGAAGCGTGCCGTGCCAGGGGGGTGCGCACAAAGGCAAGGGGAAGAAAGGTGTCCCTGCCCAGGTCAGGGGGGCTGGAACTAGGTGATCTTTAAGGTCCCTTGAAACCCAAACCATGCCATGGCTCTGTGGTGACAGCTTGGTGCTCCTGAGTGTGTGCTCTGTACCTGCATCAGGGTGTCAGATTTTGGCCATGTGGGTGAGCTTGGCCCACAGTGTATCCAGAGCTCTCCATCTTTTCCAAAGCTGGAGATCCCATCCCCATCCCTCCCACCTCACCACAGTTTCCTGCTCATTTCCCCATACCAGAATATGGAAATCTCTGCTCCAGGGGAGCTGGCAGGCAAATTGCCTCTAAATGAATGGGACCTGCATGTTCTTGGTGCCTTGCACCTGCAGCATTGCAGCCAAGGACTAGGGGCTCTCAGGAGCTGGAGAACTGATCTTGAGCCCTGGGGAAAGTGAAAGGGTATCAGCAAGCAGCAGAGCTGGGAGACCAAAGGAAGGAGAGGGGTTTCTTGTGAACTCTGTTGTGGCTCCTGGGCTTGTTCCCTTATCTCCCTAACCAGTATGTGCTGTTGAGTGCAGCCCTGCTGCTCCTGCCCTGCCTTTTCAGGTCTTGTTTCCTCTCCAGCCCAGCATTTTCTTTTTGCGTTTTCTAAGCATTTCTAATAATTTCTAAGGTTGTGCTTAGATGAGTCGGACCCTGTGGAAAGGCATGATCTAATTAACACCTGCATACAGATTGAGAGCTTCAGTGTTCAAGGCCAGGTTGGATGGGACTCTGAGCAATCTGGTCTGGTGGAAGGTGTCCCTGCTTATGGCAGGGGGATTGGAATGAGAAGACTTTTAAGGTCCTTTCCAACTCAAGCCACTCTAGAATTCTATAACTTCCTGGTAAATATTAGGCTTCTAAAAACCAGACATGAATTCTTATGTTAAAACTTCACCTGGAGAGTAAAGAAGACATATAGGAGTAACAGGATGAATGGCAGCCATAGGTGTGTTAAGTGGTTCTTTCAAATTGACTGGTGTGCACCAGTATCTTCATTTGAGTCATATTTTTCTGATATATTTTAAAACCTTATTTTAATTCAGAACTAGAGCAAAATATTTTGAAAAACCTTCAAATTTGGAAAGTTGAACTCTTTTTCTTTCTTTTTTTTTTTTCCCCCTGAACCAGTCCTGGCTAAAACTTCCTGTAAGTAAAATGGGATAATGCCTATTAATTGCTCTTAATGTTCTCGTTTTGCCATGGAAATCTTAAGCATGTTTCTTTATTTTATTGTTTCTATTAGACTAGATCATAAACTCTTTCCAGTGCATACTGAACTTTTTGTCTACAAATTCTATCTCAGTCTGGTTGTCTTGACTTGATTGCTAGTGTTACTCTTCCCTTCAAGTAATGAGACATTGCTGTGTAGGGAATGCTGCCACTAATATTGCCTGAGAACAACTGAACTCCTTTGAAATCAGCTCTGGTCGTACTTTTTTTTATTAAAGTTATTAAACTTCTTTGAGTTTGTCACATGAAAGGATTATTGTTATGAGAGTAAATGTGATCATTTGAACATTGGAACTAAAATAACTTAAGGCAAAGATTGATGTCTTGAATTTTTCTCATTAAACTACAATCAAGCAGAAATCATAGATGTTAACTGTGTGTGGTTATGCCATATAAACAAGTACTCTGAATGGCTGGAAGAGGTACAGAAAAGTTACAGAACAATTAATCGTGTTGATCTGAGAGAATGAGCTAAAGTGTGAAAAAGTTTCTGATAATACTTCACTGTATCAATAGAATTTGAGTTTCAAGGGTCAGTATCAAAAGTGGAAAAATACTTGCCAAAATCACCATATCATTTAATTTAAAAAGGGGAAGTTCAGTACTGGTTTTCATGCTAGTTCAGATGTTTCATATTTCAAATATGAGACCCAAATTTTAAACACTGTAGAATTAGTTGTGTGGGTGAGATTTTAAATCTAAAGATAACAGTCACTTTAATAAAAGGTTTCTCCTTGTAGATTATTTTAGGGATCAAAACAACAGGGCCTATGTGCAGTGTTTAAATGAGTTGATTTTCACTATTCTGTAACAGAAAATTATTGTTAGAATTCTTTTTCTAGTTTTTAGAAATCAAATTACTCCTAAAGTGTTATCAGTTCGAAGAACTATGTCTTGTATTTGAAAATGTTTAAGTTTTATGCCATAAAGTTTAGTTTATCATTCTAATTTATCTCATTTATTAGTTTAATGATTCAAGAAGGAATTTAACTTTAAAAAATAGGTGTATATGTAATGACAAAATAGAATGCAGGTTTTGGACTATCAATTGTAAATAAAAATAAAGATGACCCATAAGTCACATTTACAAACTGAGCAGTATAGTTATGAGTGAGTAGTTTTGAAAGTATTTTAGTGCAGACTAGATAAGTAGAACATAGACCAGCAGTTTTTCATTGTGTGCCTGTCTTTAGAGTTGTTTTGGGTAAATCAAGTATCCTTGACTGTCAGCCTACAATGAAATATTTGCGAAAAAAATTTCCTTAAGAAGTTAACAAAACTGGGATGTAAAACAAACAAACAAAAAAAATTGTCTATAAATGCAGGCATATTTTATAATTTTTTCAAAAGTGGCCTGGCAATAACAACAACTGAGTCTTCATACCAAGATGATACTTGAATTTAGATTGTTCTCATATCTGTATTTTACCATAACTAATTGCAGGATGAACAGTTCTAGGATGTGTATTCTTGTTTCAATTTGCTTTGATAACAAGTAGCTACCCAGCAATCTAAGCTGAAAGAGATAAGAAATTCACTTTTAACAGTAATTATTCTCAACATGGAATAGAAACTCTGTGATTAAGAAATCATAAAACATAATAGCACAGAAAAACATTTTTCCTTACATTATATATAATTCCAAAGAAAAAATACTCTCTCTTTCCTTCAATGTGTACCTTAAGAAGTTCTCTCTTTCAAACCAGAGCTTACCAAATCATTTACAGTCCACTGGGGTTGTGATGAAGTGATAAAACTTGCAGGTCTGGTTATTGCCTTGGCTAAAGGTGAAATGACTTCTTCTCTAAGGGACATCTCATGTAGCTGCCACATGCTGTAAGGGCAGTGGATAGTTTTATTTGTATTTGAGCAATCAAGGGCCCTTGTTGTCCAGGTTCAATGGGATGACAAAAGTGTGTCACTGATTTGCGGAATTACATGTTCGAACGGATGCCGGAGTTATCTCAGCCCCCTGGAGGAATCTTTTCAAATGGACTTTCTAAGTGCTCTATTTTACAGTTTTATGGAGAGATCTTATCTTTCACACATAACTGTGTGAAGAAAAATATGCAAGCATTCCTGTATCCAGAGCTTGCTGTGTCTTTTGCTTTAGCACAGCTCAGTTGGAATTTTAAGACATTTTCTCATATTGTGATTTAATCCAGAAACATATAGCTACTCGAGTTGGATTTTTTCCTTTTGTTTCTTTGCATTTTATTATAATCCCATAGGCACTAAGATTAATATATAACAGGAGGGATAAGCTGACTAAGCAGGGATTTATTTTAACTCACTGCCATGTAACAATCATAATAGTAATAATAAATAAATTCAACTAACCTGGAAAAAAAAAAAGCAAAAATGGTGTTTTAAAATAAGATACTGATCAACAGTAACCTATTGAAGTTAATTCCTTGAGATTCTTAATTTACTTATTTAATCTGTTTTATTTTTTCATCTGTGAGGGATTTTGTTCTTGCACCTGGCCAGGCCCAGTGCCTATCTGTAGCAATTAATGAGCAATTAGGGGCCCTCCTCATTAAATTAGTTGGGGCTTTTTAATTTATTTTTTTTATTAAAGAATAACCTGTTAACCAGCTATAGGTGAGGACTTTGTAAAGAACAGAATACCTTCTCTCCAATCTAATCTGAGGGCTCTAACTTTAGCTGGCTGCTGTACATTGGCGATGCCTCTCCCTTTCCCCCCTGCACTGCTCTGGGCATTGCCCGTCAGGTACCACCCCACAGGTCCCTGTAGCATGGCACTGAAAACAGGCTTTTTCCTTTGCTATTTTAGCCAGTGCTGTGATCATCTTAGAAGGAGGCTAAGTAACTTTTCCAGTTATTTTTCATTTTGTTTCCTTCAAGACGAAACCGAGATGGACAGGAACATTCAGAAAAAAACAGCCACACCGATGTTTGCATTAATTGCTGCTCTGAGTGCTCAGCTGGGACTCAAATAGAATCAGATTGGACCTGCCTCTAATGAATAAGTGGCTTATTATCATTGGTTACAAGCTAACCTGTTTTTTCAAAGAAAAGTTTTTCTCATTTTCTATTTTCTGCTTTCATTCAATAAATAATTTATCATTTCCCCCCCCCCCCCGCCTTTTTTTTTTCCGTTCTATAACTGCTGCATTTGTATTTTGGTCTGCATTGTATATCAACCTCTGTTAAATCCCAGTGTATCACACTGTGAATATATTTAACTCATAAGGCACTCGTTATTTTATTGGGATAGTTTTATTTCTTTGCATCTATATACAGTGTTCAAGTACATTATGGAAATGGCTTGTGTGATGTGCAAGCATGAATTTTTTTTTTTGTCATTATTTGCCTCTCTGTCCTGCATATGCAATTCAAAACAGCACATAATAAATAGTTGTTTGATTTGCGTTCTGAACTGCATTTGGCATCACTTGCTGTGTTTGCAAATAGAGATGAGTTTGAAACACTGACAAGAAACAGTCTGTCCTTTGGCATTAGTGTCTCTGGAGGAAACTGAAATGAAAACTCTCACACTGTTCCTAAGGTAGATTATCAAATTATTCTTTATGTGTTTTTAATATCCTATATGGACCATTATAGCTGGTACATATGTAACTTGCTCTCAGTGGAAGGCAGCCTGCCTTCCAGTGTTTGTAAAAAGCTTTAGTAAAATTTAGAATTATTGTTATATCATATGATTCTCAATACAGTTTATTTTAAATGAGGCACATTTTTTATGGTGAAAAAAAATTCTCTGCCATACACTGCTTAAAATATTGGTGCATACCAGGGAAAGCTTGTTATAGCTCTGATATACATTAACAGCTTCAGATGAGCAATTGGAAAGAATCAAGGAATTAGCTAGTACATGCAGTCTGAGAAGTTTTATCACCAGGAAGGAGGCCCCAGTACCACATGAAGCACTCACGACATGTTGTGAAGTTTGAAGCCCTCTTTTCACAGCAGCTTAGAGGTAAACAGCAGAGCAAGGTTCCTCACATTTCCACCACTCCCACCACCCACCCTTCCTCCTCTGCAAGTCTGTTCAAAACATTTGAAAGACATTGTTCAGACACAGAATCTGTGTGTGTAGGTACATAGCAGGCACCACTCTTAGTTCTTCTGAGACAACCAGTGATGATACCAGTGCTATGCTGTGTTCCTCGTTGTGTTCAGCCATCCTATTAGTTAGCCAATTAACTGATCTCATCCAGGACTAACTACTCCAAGGCTATCACATGCCTTTAGTGAAGACCAACATTGCAATGACTTTGTCATTGTTAAACTGGGATTGTATTTGAAGGACAAACTTTGTCTGAAAACTTTATTTCAATCCCAGACTAAGATTTTTGTGATTTACTTCAGCATGTCTTCCATTAAGTTCTTCCATGTTTCATGCAGTGATGTTTAAACTGAACATGGATTGATTAATACAAGTGATATCACTCACCTTATGTCTAAAAAGTTTACCTTAAGAGTTACTTTGGGACTCAAGGTCACATCACTAGGGTGCTGCAGCGTAATCCGAGGCACGCTGCTGAGTGTATGTATACCTCTTTATTCTGCTTAGAGGCTTGAAGAGCTATAGCATGCGGTTTTGTAGATCTATGAGATATTCTTTAGTCTTGAGACACAAGGAAGATCTGGAAAAACATGTTTTACTCATACTCTACATGTAATACTCTTTTCCCATTAGCTGATGAGTTATGTATATGTAACTGTGGTTTTCTTAGCTAACAACATTTTAAAAGATTTTTAGGTGAATTATTTTTGACAAGACTACTATGTACTTTATAAGGTAGCAAAAGGTCAGGAGATCCTATACTGTTAATAAACACAACTCAATGGTTAAGAACTACCAATTTCCTGTTTTAAAAGAGACGTTCAAGATAAGGTGAAAGCAATCCTCTTGCTACCCTTGGTTTTCCAGACTATACACTTACAACCTGATAATTGCTTTGTTTGGTGTAATATTCTCTTGAATGGACCTCCCTCCTGAAATGGGACATGCTGATATTACTCTTAACTTTCTCCAGCATATCTTGCTTTGCCTTCTCCATTCTTTGCATCCATCACTGTACATAAAGTTAAAAACCATCCCTTTCCTTCCTCTTCTGAAAGCGGAGTTGCATGAGTTAGAGAGACAATAGAAAATAATAGTTTAAAAAAGAAGGAAAAAAAAAAAAAGAAAACTCATTCTCTATCTTGATACTAATTTAGCAAATTCTGAAACAATCAGCTTCATTTATTGAATATGAAGCTGATTGTTAATTAGATAACGATGCACATCAAGATTTTTTGTTCAGGTTCAACACTGGGAAGGACAAATTCATCCTGAGATGGCTTTGCAAAAGACCTATGTGCAAATTCCTAAACTGGAAATATAAACAAGTTGTTTGGTTTTTTATATAAGTCTGGATGTATAAATGCAAATGAATTTTAAAAATTGTACCTCAGATGTTTTGAAAATTGAATATGAAACAAAGAATCGCTAGATATTCACAAGGAAGTTAAAATGCCATTATTCGAATTAGAGATGTTAGCAAGGAAAGCATTGAAGCAAGACTATTACATTGCAAATGTTGTGCCGCAAAGTGCATTGCATTTTCAATTAATTTAATATGCCATTTTAAAATTATTTCTGTTGAAACTACAGGAGGGAGCAGACCCTGTAGTTTCAACATTAGTAAATAGCAGACTGGATAGCCAAATACATGGTTCTTCACTAAACTGGTAATGGCAAACCCCACAAAAAGGAGCAAGGTTCCTACCACCGGTTTTAGAATTTTACCATTACTATCCACAATAAAATTAAGAGTATTACTTTTGTTTAAAAGATTGTTTAATTTCAGCAGAACACCTTCAGCTTTGCTACCATTTGTAATTAAATATTTAGTTGTGTAGTAAATTAAGCATGTCATGATCTCTGCAAAGTGGTTCTCCGTTTACTGCTGCATAAATGTTTTACAAGGTGCTGTATTGTTTCTAGTAAATTAATAATGAAGATTTAGATTTTTACTGATTAATAATCTAATTCACTATTTAGGAGGAATCTAATTTAGGACTGGAAACAAAATTGAGGTAAACATCTTTGGCAGTGATCCCAATTCCCTGACAAAATCACCACGTGATAAAAAACTGAATCAGGGTAAAAGAAATTAAGAGATTGGAACTTCCAGAGTGAGTAACAGCTCCCTGTGAAATCTGAAAATGTTCTCTAAACTGCAGTGTACTTGGACTTGACTTTTCTTGTCATATCAAATTTTCAGTAAAAATTTAATACAGCAAATTGCCAGGAATTTGTAAGATAAATAAGAGTTCAGCATAAGCAAAGAACTACCTAAACTACTCAGATTAAAATAAATTTATGGTGACATTGTAGAAGTATTGTAGTACTCTCTAAAATATTGCATCTGTTTCTGATGCCCACAGAAGAACAACAACAATAAATACGTTAGGAAATGTCCAAAAATTAAATGGTCTAGGTAAGGCATTGTGAGGTGGGATGGGAAAAATTCTTCACAGCAAAATTAGGGTCATGAATAGCTGTGCTGTCATGACTAGCTGTTGAGAAAATACGGGAATGAGCAGGCTAGTGAAAACTGCACATTCTGAAAACTAGTTGAAGGGGCTGAGGCTGATCAAATGTAATGTTGTAGTAAAGTACGGTGGGTAGAAGAAGGAAAGTTAATTATCAGAAACAGCTGATAGGGACAGGTGCCTCACATCTTGCTCTTGTTTCTACAAGCTGAGGGACTGAAAGATGGGCTTGTGCAGTTACTGGATCCGGGAGCCTCCTTGTGCGCTGATGCTGGTTGGGGTGAGCAGCTCTGGTTTTGCTGGATGCCACCATATCTTCACCACTTACAGCTCAGACTTGAGAACCTGTAATTAGAGTCAACAGATCATAGCTTCATCTGGTTGCCACCTGAAGCTGAGATGAAATTCGTTACCAAGAACAGTTGACAGTAAGGGTGCAGATTTTACTTTTTGTACCTAGCATTTTTAATTTACATTTTTCCAGGACCTCTTCTGTCAGTAGTCTGCTTGTGTCAGTTGACCCTCTCTGCTTTTAGGAAATAGAAGTTTAGTCCAAGAACAGAAACACTTAGGTTTAATTTTGGGTGTATATAGAAAGTTTCTGTTTTGGAGAATTCTCCCATGTTCATCCAGTAGTTCTTATGGCCATTCTTCTATTATGAAGTAATTGAAAGCAAAAATTTGGTTCTTTCACAGATTTTCTGGCTAGAATAACTTGAGTAGAAACATCATGGTTTATCAAGGATCAGTACCTGTCCTGCTGTGTTTCTTTGTACAAATAGGTCATATTTGTTGAGTGGAAAGAAAATTATTTTAATTGAGATAATTAACTTTTCTGGTGATTATCTTGGCTCGAAAATGCATTTTGCACTTTCCCAATTACAGCTTTTGCTCTGATAGAGCTATACATGCTGTGTGTAATAATGAAGGTAGTTTTGGAAGGACTTAATGTATATAATTGGAAACTAAGATGAGGAAGTCTTCTATCAGCAGGAGAGTAGGAGAGCTCGGCTGTATAATTGAAGTACAGTGTAATGGGATTACCTACAAATTTTAAACATTGCTTTCATTAAGGAAAATAATAAGCATATTTATTAAATGTAGTCTCTGCTTGGGACAATATTTGTTATTATGAAAAAGCTTTTGTAATTAAGCTTGGGTCTAAAAATGTATTGAACACACTACATCAGTTTCTAGAAAATGCTTTTGTGCATAAAATTTTACTGAAATAGAAAGAGCTTTCACAGCAGAGGCAGTTAGCCAGATATTAGTATAGCTCACATCTAGCATTGACTGTAAATTTTTCTATGTGCTTTCAATTTAGCCAAGGTCAAATCAAGGAAAAGTCCTAGTCAAATATGCTTAAACATTTATCTTTTTATGAAAGCTTTTAATGAGTCTACTGTTTTTCATGGTTACATTTAGTGGAAATACAGGCTTTTTTTTTTTTTTTTTTAAAAGAGTATTTTCTTGCTGAAGCTACAGAAATATGATGCTTTAGGAACTATGGGATGGGTGACTATGACCCAAATTTTACATGCCGCCACATAAAATTCTCAAAGGAGTCCTTCTTGTCCTTAAATATGCATCTGTGACAATCTCCATAATAGTAGAAAGTATTTTCATACCATTTAGAGCATTTTAAATGTGGCTGCTGTGTTGGTGCTTGGGATATAATATGGTGGTCCCTCTGGATTTTCTTCACTTTCTTTTCATTATCATTTTCAAGGATTTCTCTTCAGAAAAAGCCTTAAATTAAAGTTAACTAAAGCCTGTACTGAAATGAACTGCCTCCAACAAATGTTGCAAACTCTCCTAGGTTACTTTGAGTTCTGCTGTGGTGATACCTACCAAATATTATTCATTGAGCAATAACGTATTTCTTTATCTGAAGGATATATATGGACTGGGATTTGCCTATACTCATTTGCCTTACTGCCTATGAGTATGAATACTAGATTTAAAATTTCATCTATCATACTGTACATATGTATAAAAATTGTGTTTCTGTTAATTTACAGAAAGAGCATTGACAAGGGCTTGTTAATGTAAAGCTAAATGGATAATGAAATGCTAAAACAGAGAGAGAAAGAAAATTATTTCTGGAAGTTTTTTGAGATTTAATTATTTTTTCCGTTGAAAGAGGTGAATGTATGCAGAAAAGGACCAAAAAAAAAAAAAAAAAAGAAGAAAACCAAAAGGAGAAATTGAAGAATAACAATACGGATGAGTTGGAAGGGATGCCTGGAGATCATCTAGTCCAACCCTGTACTCAAAGCCAGTTGCTGAGAACTGTGTCCAGACAGGTTTTTAATATCTCAAAGGATGGCAACTTCGCAACATGTCTGGGCAACCCTTTCTAGTGTTTGAACACCCTCGGAGTAAAAACATTTTCCTATGTTTAAGGTAAATCTCCTGTATCTCAGTTTGCGCCCATTGCCTCTTTTTCTGTCAGCAAAAACTGCTGAGAAAAGACTTTGGCTTTCCTCCTCCACTGAGGATGCCACCCTTGTCCCAGAGTTTCCCTCTGCTCTCAGTGACCTGGGATGTCCAAAGGCCAATCTGAACAGCAAAGAGTGAGGTGCAAAAGGCATTGACTGTGTCAGCCTTTGCCATGTCCTCTATCACCAGCTCCCCTGCCCCATTCAGAAGTGGCCCCATATTTTCTCAGCCTCACACTGCTGAACTTCTCATTGATACCTTTCTCATTGCCTATCATGCCCCTTGCCAGATTTAGCTCCAGATGGCCTTTGTTTTTTTGACACTGCATACTCAGTGTCTCCATATTCCCCCCAGGTCCTTTATCCCTGCTTTCACCCCTAACAGGCTTCTTTTTTTATAGGTGAGTTTTGTTGGGAGCTCCTTTTTCATCCAAGCAGGCCCCCTGCTATCTCACTTAACCTCCTCTCATTGGGATAGCTCGTTCTCGAGCTTGGGAGAGACATGATCTTTGAACAATAACCAGCTCTCCTGGACCCGTGTTCTCTCCAGGGCTTTTATTCCTTGGTATTCTTCCAGGCAGATCTCAAGAAAAAAAGCAGTCATAGATTTGGTGTATGTGTGGTACTCATTTTCAGGTCCAGTCTCCAGAATCTTTTGCTGACAACTGACAAAATGATGCCAACTCATCTATATCTGAACAAGTAGTTCTTGAGGAAATATATAAAAATGGAAAATTTAATCTTGCACACTAGGTAAAAATGTCAGTCTTTAATCATAGCTCTACCTGGTGTCTTCTCAGATGTAGATTTTTTTTTTCTTCTTCTTTTCATTACTGCTGAAAATTATTATATCTCATTCAAGGAGAAATCTTCTAGAAGCAGGAGGTGAAGAATTCCAATAAAAAAGCCTCATGTCATTGTGTAATGTTCTTTTATGTTCTCATAAGAGATTCTAGGACACCAAGAAAGAGGGAAATATAAGATCTGGAACACATGGTTTAGCAGTAACTCAGTTTTAACTGTCCTATCTGCCTTTGCTCAGGATTGCCTCTTTGCCAAGACCTCTCACAAAGAGCCTTGCCTTCATATTTGTAACTAAAGAGCAATTTGCAAAATTTGGCCACAGTACATTCCCTTCCCTCCTCCCAGGTGGAGGGCTGTTTAATATTTTCCATCCCAGCTTTCAGCAAGTTCTCCATTATCTTGTGCTTGCTAGTGACATTCCCATGCATCTTTTAAAAGTTTCTTTTACTCCCCTGGCACCTTCCCTCCTTTCATTATCCTCACGTAAATTTGGCTGGTAAGACCACATGATGAGAGTTTCCTATTTTTCTTTTTGAATTCAGATTCTGATACTGACAGCTGAGTGAAGGAGCACTTTTCTCTGTTGATGAGTTAATGAGGAAAAATGCTATTTTGATTATGGCAAAATTAATTAATTTTCTTTTTTTTTTGCCTCTTTTTTTTTTTTTTCTGGAGACAGGTTAAAAGCAAGACAATGCAGTATTGCTGAAAAGAAAATATATTATTGATTCTAGATAGCAACAGAATGAGGGGAATAGTTCCCTAGTTATTTTTCTTTTCTGCTTTAGTCATTATGCTGAAGGCCCAACAAATTTTTATAAAATTCAGTGTCTTAGGATACAGACCATGAAGATGTCTGGCTGAAGTTTGTTCACCCCAGTTTATCCCTCTTTCCTTCCATTGCTGCTAATGAAATCTTCCATTCTGACAGTTCATTGGCCCTAATTTAAACACCGCACCACCCCTCTCACAAAAAACCCAAAACCAAAACCCCAAACAAAACCAAAAAAAACCACCACCACAAGTAATATTTTTCAACCAATTATCCCAATTTCTGGGGTCAGATTATGACTTTACCAAGAGTCTTTCAGACCACATTTTACAGCTGTTTCAGTTTTCTCCAGCTGAAAGATACTATTTCATGTAAAAGGCTGAATCGCATGGCTTTTGGCTTTGTTGCGAGGGCAACAGTTTCCACCAGGCTGCTGAGTCTGAGGAGTTTGTATTGGTCATTTGAAGGAATAAGACATGTTTCCAGTGATCAGGGTGAAAAAATTCATTCACTGACAGTTTTATTTTTGGTTTTTTTTTTCTAAAAATCTCGCTTGTCAAAGACAATGTAGAGCTGGAAATAAATGAAACACTGACAAGATAGAAAAGAGGAGAAAGCAGAATCAAACTCACTTGATTGATTATTTCTTCAGATGTGGCATTTGGTTTTTAACTTTTCCTTCTTCAATATGAGAAATCGTTATGTTCAGGGGGATAATGTATGGCTGCCAACTGGCCAGATATTTTCCCTTGTTTTGGAAGCATCTTTAGACAGTGCAAAGTGGGCTGCATGGTGAAGTGCTCTGTATAAAGATAACATTTCTGGCTTCTGTGAGAGCTGAATTAAAAGGGATGAAGTGAAAGACAGAAGTTAGGAACAGGAAAAAATGAGTTTAGCTTTGGGATCATGCCAGCTAAATGCAATTAAATAGATTAGCAACTAAGAAGAAGACATGAGAAGTTTGCTAGAGATGTCAGCTCAAAGACAAAGAACAGGAAAGGGCAAAATATAACCAGGGGAGATTATACAGAAAAGAGAGAAAGAGCAAGAACGTTGGAGCATGAACAAACCTCAGGAGTGGCAAATACATGCAGTCACTAAGGGAAACTGGAAATCTGTATGGTAGGACAGAAATGCATGAAAGCATTTCTGAGAATAAAGATTCTGTGTAAACAGCCTCATATCAAAGGTTTGAAACTCCCAACCTGGGAAGAGCCATGTTGGATGTGTCAGAGAGGAAAGTGTGATGCTGAGAATGCACGGCAGGATGCTGGATTTTGGAGCTGGCACACGCAATTTTAAATAAAAGACCTGTCCATTCTTGTCTTAAATTTCTCTCNTTTAGGATGTAGGAGCTTGTTAAAAAGTAAGATCAGCAAAATCAAAGGTTTGAAACTCCCAACCTGGGAAGAGCCATGTTGGATGTGTCAGAGAGGAAAGTGTGATGCTGAGAATGCACGGCAGGATGCTGGATTTTGGAGCTGGCACACGCAATTTTAAATAAAAGACCTGTCCATTCTTGTCTTAAATTTCTCTCTTTTTTTTTTTTTTTTAAGATTATGACATTCGTTAAACCTTTTTATTTACTCATTCATACTTTTTCTCCCAGATTTTTAAAATATGACAAGAAAAACAAGAAAAACTTGTAATCCTAAGGGAAAAAAATGCACTTCAGTAAAATTATAAGTAATGATAAGTAATTTTCATGAATTATGGATAGCAAAATTACATTATTAAATAGTACTTCATCATATATGACAGAATCAGAAACCCCAGTGAATGCAAGATAATTTTCAATAGTTACATAACCTTGTGATTGTTCCCCTTTCCCATTGATTTTCTGAGTAAATTTAAGTGCTTTGGACTACTTTTGCTTATCATTTAATGGAACAAATGTATTAGAGAGGCTCAATGATCTTGTTATGAGTCCAGAATATAAGCCTTGAGCTGAGCCTATGCCAAAAGATTCACCCAGTTTGCTGAAATGCTGGTGGGTCACTTCTCACTTAGGCTGGTCTATTAAAGGACAAAAAAGACTATTCCTAATATATTCTCATGCCTGTTTCTGGCAATAGATTCTGGCCTTCCTTGGGCACAAGAGGTTTCTAGCTTGGGGAAAGATTTTTGTTGGCCAGTTATTTTACAGACAATTTGTCACTAGAGATTGTGATTTTAAAAAAGCAGCTATGCTTTGAACTTGACCATTTAACAGATTAGCAAAGTGCTTGGTAAGCAAAGTTTCAGTAATTTTACATTGCCATGTGTTTCAACTACTTCCATATTCTGATCTGGCAATATCTTCAACAAACCATGTTTTCATTAAAATATATCCTGGTAATTGTTTTGATTACATTTTATTGATTTTTCTCTAATATTTCATGAGTAATTTCTCCAGGCTACTGCTCTGTTTTTGGAAGCATCGTCAAGGCTATCATACTGTAGTTGCTGTGAGAATTTTTGTGATTCACAAAACTCATATTTTATTTTCGCTTGAAACAAAACCACATTTTTGGAAAAAATGTCTGTTGACAGATGGGATTACTCTGGAGCCAGCTGTATTGGGTAGCAGGATGCCATGCAAGTAAGTAGGTGAGCAGGGCACACTTACACGGGTCTGGATGGAGTCAGTGAGAACAAAAGAGTCGGACCCCATCTGGTGTCCTGCTAACCTGAGACTCCCAGGCTTCAGCAGCATCTCTCTGCTGACAAGACTTCATCTCCTGTGCACAACATAAAAAGTAAAAGGTGATTTCTAAAGAAAAACTTTTGAGAGCTAGGTAATATTAGCATATGGTCCATATCCTGAAAAGAGAAGTCTGCAGAATTTTTGTGTTCCAGCTCTGATAAAACACGTTTCTGAGTTATCCAGAAAATATAGCATGTTGACTGCCTATGGATATTTTCTTACAGAATGATTTAGCACTATTTAAGAAAAGAATAGGCTAGACTATTTCAGTTGGAAGGCACCTGCATCAATCATCAAGTCCAACTTCCCGACAAATTCAGGGCTGACCAAAAATTAAAACACGTTGTTAAGGGTGTTGTCCCTTAAGCACTGACATGTTTGGGGCATTGACCACCTCTCTAGGAAGCCTTTTCTGGTCTTTGCACACCCTTTCAGTAAAGAAATGCTTCCTTGTGTACAGTCTGAACCCTTCACTGGTGCAGCTTTGTACCATTCCCTGACATCTTGTCACTGGATACCAGGGAGAAGAGATTTGCAATAATGGCTCGATCACCCCATTCAGTCATCCAATTCTGATTTTGTGGGACTGGGACAATAACATTGTAAAATTATTTTAATAACCTTAGCTGGTATTTTCAAAACTGAGTAAATATCTTGAGTGTGTGCTTTTTAGGGTATTATTCTGAAATGCTGAAGTATTGACTTTATGGAAAGAAAGATCCTTTGATGTCTAAGATACTTTGAATTACAAAAAATAAAAGCCAAAAGATTTAATCCCTGTTGGAGCACATCAGGTTAAGTCAGACTTAGGAACTGTACCCTGATGTGAAAAGAAAATGGAATGAGGGGTTGCAACTTTTTTTTTTTTTAGTTCTCGTATGATGACAATCAGCAATATAAACACCAGATAGCCTTGTTCTAGTAGTGCTTCAGGAAACGAGGGACCTTTATGCATCTTACTTACCTATAGCGGTCATGTGTCTTCCACCATTAAATTAAGTGCAAATTAAGTTTTCACTGAATCAGAGATTTACTGAACTGTCCCGAGCTTCCTGTGTTTTTGTCTTTCCAGTGTGTCTAGATTATTTCTGGGGTTTTTTTGTTTTGTTCCTTTGTTTGTTCTTTGTTCTTAAAACCACTGTTTGTATTCAAAATAGTAGAAGTTTTGGGTTTGCAGATAATGGAAGGACCTTTACATAGTCTTGAAACACACTACAATATGATAAGATGAATAATGCTGTCTTATTGTGGTGAATCAAGATTCAGTAAGGAAGACTTGGCATGAAGCTGTTTTCCATAATTGCTAATAAGAGGAACACTAAATAATAAGTGTATAACTTAATGGTCTTATACAGTTAAATTGTGAGCAAAACCTAAGTTTGTTAAATTGATGGTATAATACTTCAAATATGTTAAAGATAGTTACCATTGGATAGTAACTTTGATGTGCAGGTATATTTTTCATATGTTACTGTCCAGGGATAAAAATAAATCCATTACATGGATCATTCATCACTCATCATTTGCATTGTCACCATTTAAAATTTCTCTTTGCAGAGCAGATAATAGGCAATTAGTAATTTAGGATGGTTTCTGTCCTGAATGATCAAAATTTTACATAGAGGTTAAAGACTTTTTTTTTTAATATTAATTTTCCCACCTTTTAGATAACAAGAACTGAAATAAATGGGACTCAGCATAGATCTTAATTTAAAAATCCAAATCTAAAATTGTTTGGTAGGGTATTACCATTTGATGGGCAAATATTGTAATGCAGATTGCTAACACTTAAAAAGAATATATATATATGTATATATAATATTAAAATCTCATTTGGGTTCTTTTTTTCATTGTTTATTATATATTGAATGTCCTTGTGGAGTTCTCATAAAAAACCAAAACAAACCCCTGAAACACCTAGTATGAGCTTTACCATACTTACTGAGTGTAGCAAACAGACTTCAGTGAATTTAACCTAGAAAATAGTTGTCCACATGCTGATAGAAATGAAATGTCAAATCCATACATCTGCTAAACGACTTAATCTGCTGTTTGCAGTGAGTCAGAGAAAGACACTAAGGATATTTGGCAATATTAGTTGTACTAAATTACTCTATCCATAGGCATCCCTATATCATTATGTATAATAAAAAACTTGCAATATACCCATTTCTCCCTGTATGTGATTTTGGCACAGAACACAAGAAGCTTGAAATTTGTTTTTGTAAACTTGATGTGTACTGGCAAGGCACTTGGCGATAGAGGACATCTTTGGATTTTTCCAACTTCCTCTCCAGGCTCTCCTCTTCCATTTCCTCTTCCCCTTCTGAGATGCCAACCAGGCTGCCAGCTCTTCACAGCTAGGAGCTCTCTTTTTGTATGCACCTTTTGTGCTGTGGGTCCTCATGATCTGGTGGATGACTCCGCACCTGCTGCTCTGAGGGATTACAGATGGAATATGTATTAGCATAAAAACACCTTCATGTCATAAATAGATGTGTTTTGTTTCACTAGTTAGATTTAATTATTTGGTCACAGGAAAAATCTGTTTCCTGCCTGCACACTGCTTTGGTAAGATCTGCATTTTTTCGTTTTTAGCCATGGGCAGCAGCATAAGGCTGGAGCTGCCCCGGTCAGTGAAGGAGGTTACACTCAGGTGTGATTCACATTTACATATGTGGAATTGCTCCCTGGAAATGCTTCATTCACCATATGGGGAGACAGAGTTGACAGGGCTCCTA
The DNA here is from genome assembly GCA_013400915.1 of Pardalotus punctatus. NCBI lineage: Eukaryota > Metazoa > Chordata > Aves > Passeriformes > Pardalotidae > Pardalotus > Pardalotus punctatus. The sequence continues at coordinate 101,917 of VZTX01026598.1, read as the reverse complement.
ACATAGGCAATTAAATGAGTTGAAATCTGTCCAGGTTCTACTCCTGTACACATCTACTCCTCTTTCACCTCTTTTCTCTTCCTCCCTCACCAAGCTGAGACTGCTATATGGAACACTGTGCTCCTCTGCAGAATTTGGCATAATCCTTGCTGAGCAAACTTCCACCTTTCATAAAGGTTTCCTTTCTGAAGCCTTCTATAAAAGCACAAGGTACTTCTAAGCACTTATATGACTATTCCTAGCATGCATGTGGTAGTGCATCTTTGTGGTGGTTAATGAGAATAATCTTGCAAACTGGATTTCCTGTCGTTGTCTCAATATCATTTCCTAAACTGAAGGAGGAAAACCTAGAAATTGGTTAGCAGAAAGTTAAAATGCCACTAGAAAATGTGTTAACACTAAAGTGTATATGGGCACCCTGAATATGGTGCTGCATTTCTTCTGGTACCCACAGTAGGTGAATTCAGAGAATAATGTATTTTGGATTGAATAAGGTCATAAACCTCAGCCACGACATTCAATGCTTCTTCAGCAGTTCAGAAATAGGAATAATAATTAGTGGTGAGCAAGACATCTGGGTTTAATGCAGAATTTATTCCACATCCTAGAGGGTTTTATATTACTAAACTGTTGATTTTAATTGTATCAGTCAGAATTTGGCTGCTCATTCACAGGTGTGATATACCTCAATCATTTGTAGGCAGGCACATGCCTGTTTAAGACTCATTTCCTGTGTGGATAACATACTGCAGTTCCTTGGAGACCTTATATGCATATCACAGAAGCCAGCACCAACAGCAAACTTGCTGCTAACAAAACAAGTGATTAATATTAATTCCTGTATTCCACTTTTGTCAAAGCTTTTGGAATTTTTATTTTTGGTTGTTTGTTGTTGCTTTTGGTTTTTTTTTGTCCTGGGAGAAGATAAAATAGGACTACAAATTCTGGGATGTCTATATGAGAGGTTGCTAGTTTTTAACTTGCATAATAGAAATGGTATATTGACAGGGTTTGTTCCCCTTCTTGTTTTACTCAACGGTTTAACTTAAGAAGAAAAAAAATATGGCATTGCATAGTCACTATAGATCAGTTTTAATAGCTATTGTAGTGGTTTTTAAACAATATATAATACAGGTTGTCAACAAAAGTATGTTCTTAACCTTGTTTTTATATTAAACTAATCATGTCCCGAGATGCTGTCATTCCTCATCTCCTTTATTTTATCGTGTTTCCTTTTTCCATATCAGGAAATGTCATAATCATGTGACTGTGATAAAAAGGATGATGTACGCTTGGTACTTAACAGTAAATGGATTTTAGATCTGTAGATGCATTGCAAGAGCTAATTAGAACAAAGCAGCCGACCTTCACTAAAAATAACACCTTTAAATATTCCAGTGAAAAGTTAGGTTATACTTACTTAATGACCATCTGGAAGACTTCCTGAACAGTACAAATGCGGTATAAAAAAAGGATTTATTTTCATTATGATTTTAAAAAAGAAAGAGAAGAAGTTATGCACTCCAATCTCAACAAGGATAACATGTAGTTTTCAGCTTGTCGATGGCTTATCCTGTCATCTCAGTATAAATGCCAGAATAAGCAACAATGGAAATTCTGAATTTTTGTACAGCGCAGATCTGTTTTTACCTAAATATTTATGAATGTGACCAGCTAGTGATATTGTTTATAGTTAATTTAGTAGTTTGGAATTCCCTTTTCTTTTTATGAAATCATAAAATATCTATAAAACCATTTGTATATCCATTTATGATTGTGTTCATCTTGTGTTAGGATATCTGGAAACAGTGCTTTACCCTTTGGACTTTTCCTAGTTCTTGAAGATGTGGATGCCTCATCCCTGGCAGTGTTAAAGGCCGGGCTGGATGGGGCTTTGAGCAGCCTGGTCCAGTGGAAAGTGTCCCTGCCCATGGCAGGGGGCCTGGAATTAGATGATTTTTAAAGTCCCTTTCAACACAAACCCATTCTCTCGATTTAAATGTGATTTTCCAGGAGATTTTCACTAAGGGAATTTTTCAGATACACTACTGTTTCTTTTAGCAATTAACTTGAAGGAAAAAAAATCAGCATGTGAAGAATTTAATTTGTCTTATGTGAATAAAGTTACTTGTGATTTTTCAGTTGAGAAATTTTGCCCTTAGTACAGACCATTCTACTAAGAGTTCCTTGGTGAGCTGAATGAAACCTGCTCCTTTTTAGGTACTATTGTAGCAATTACTGGCTTGCCTGATATATCCACAGATACTGCTGTTCTCATTAATCTTTGTTAAAAAGGTCAAGTAGTAGGTGTTCCATGATCACGAACTACTTTTCATATAGATGACTTCCATAAGGTATCTGATGCAGAGCACTTCGAATGTAAAACTGAATTAATTATTTTGAAACATGTATAAATTTTAATATCATGCGTTCATTAATTGAAAGTAATGCTTTAATGCATACAGAGTTTAAGTCAATATTGGATCCTGAACTCTTAAATGCTCAGTTGTACAGAGAGCTGTACTATTGTAAAGGAAAATCCTTAATTCTGTTTCGGTTGTGAATTAGTCCCACTGCAAGCCAGGTTCTTATTTCAAGACCTCTGTAGTGTTAATAGCTGACAAGAGAGCTCAAAGTACACACTGTAGACTTTAAGATCACAAAGGCTTTTCTGAGAATTATGTGGGCATAGAGAATGGAGATTAGACTTTATGCATAAGGCTGGGCTTGTTAATAGTTAAAACAAACTTTTTATGCGTGGTAATGGAGTAAATATGGAAATTGAAAAGGGAGGATGAATGCTGAATAAAAGGAAATATAATTTTTGCAATTTTTTCCCCCTTAAGTATAAACATATTAAATTATTCAGACTATAATAAAGGGAGTTAGCATATGGAATTATATCTCTAAATCTGTCCATACTATAGTTATGTGGAAGATATAAAAGCTGAAAGCATTAAAAACCCAGCATACTGAATACTCTGGAATATTTGTTACTCTATGGATTGTTTTAGTTTACAATTTCTTGTTATTTTTCTCCCCCCAGTTAGAGAGGGAAATGAATAAAAAAAAAAAGATTTTATGAAGTACTTGCATTATGGGCTCTAGACAAACAGCTTAATTTTGTATGGTTCACGGTAGAGTCAGTCATGACAGGCTGTATTTTCCAGACTGTTCTTATATTTAGGGTAATGAACATGCAGTAAACTGTCCAGGTAATGAAATGGCACTGTTGACTGCGATATTCTGTAGCCTCTACTGGCCGGTTGCCAGACATTTTTGTTCCAACCACGGGGCCTGAAGCAAAACTTTGGCTATTACTGGAAATTTTGTGTCCTAATGACATAATGCAGGACTGTATGCCTCCCTCCTGAGCTGGCACAGAGGAAAATCACTGCCACATTTGCAAACTACTGCCTTATGAAATGAGTTTGGAGCACTGCAGTGTCATATCACTCGAGAAGTTTCATTGTAATATGGCTGCATTTTAGCCTTTCCTTATTTTCACTTTCCTGTCAGAATGTCATTCAGGAGAGAGGCTGTGGTTCAAAATTTGTCAGTGCAGTCCTTGGTTTCTAACTTGAATTTAAGTGCAACCCTGCTTACAGATGGTAAATTGGTGGCCAGAGAATTTAATGATGGAATCAGTGTCCTAAAACTGGGCAACACCAACTGGAAATAGCTGGTGAGTGGTTTGTTTATTTTGTTTTTGCAATTGGAACAGAACTTAAGGAAGAAAAAAATATGTCCAACAGTTTACTACCATTATTGAGGGAATATGGCTTTCTGAGTACAACTTCTGTTTTCCTTGATTCTTGTTGGCGCCTGGTCACATAAGAGCTCCCCAGATCATTGCAGTATCATTCTCTGAGCCCAGCTACATCTCTTGGGATGGGAAATATTTACTGTGGTGTCCAGCCCCTGCTGTAGAACCAGGGAGACTGATCCTTAAGTTGGTACAACATAACATTTCTGTGGTGCTGAAGTTTTCCTTCCCGACCATGCTTATCTCTTGTTTCTCAGAGTGGGGAAGACTTAATTATGTTTTGGTGCTTGTTTGTGTTTGACCTGAAAGGTGGGGAAGATGGGTAAGCAGAAAATTCTGGGTTTTTTTCCCTCCCACTCCATTGATGCTTCCTAAATACTTGATGCTTTGAAATGTATAATGCCTTACGCAGTTGTCTTTGCATTAAATAATCTGTGTCCAGAGAGACAAATATAATCCTTTGAGATTTACATTGTAGTTTTAACAGTATTTACCATCTCTAGATCACTGGGAAGCAGTGAAATTTCCTAATAACCTTGTGAACAAAGCTCCTCTCTGGCTGAGGGCTGCCTTGCTCCAGTTGTCTTTTTGAGCTACGATCCCATTCCCCCACCTTGCCTTTTTACTCTACTCTTGTTTGTATCTAAGGACTTGTATTAAGTGCTACTAAAATAAATTTATTAAAGAGATGTTCTACTGCACTAATGGTGAAAGTTAACTTTCACTGCTCCCTGAAGGGGAAAGCATGTCAGTAATTGAGGCATTCCCCTTGCTGTTTTGTGAACCTTGCGGTGGTGTATGAAAGATGTCTTGAATTATTCAGTGTTCCTTGTTAGTTACGTTTCTCCTTGGTTTCTCTCTGTAGTTGATGTCATTTGTTGAGGTGAGATTATTTTGCTCTGTGAACAGAGCCCAGATTTGTGAAAAACATCTTCCTTTTTAATTTTTGTCCTAAGAGGTGGCATTTAGTTGTTGACATTTTCTCTTTATCTACCTTTTAGGATATGAATGTTTGGAAAACTTTAGAAAATTAATATTACTTTGTTAAACTTCCTACTCTGATGGAAAAATACTTGCACAACATTGCAATACTGCTGATGCTTGCAGTCCTTAGGGTAATTTAGTGCTGAGATCACAGTGAATGCTTAACAGGATAAGCATTCCCATTCTGTTTTATTTTAAATGACCTTTACGTGTAGGTGCACCTATTTCTGAAAATCCTCTCCTTTGCATCACACACTTGAACACACATCTATAAAGACAACCTTTCATAAGAGTGAAAAGCAAAAATATGCAAACATGGAGATTTTATTTAAAATTATTTTCTGGAGCTACCAAGTTTTTCTTAGTTTGGTTATTCTTAAATTATTGTTAGGAAAAACAATTAAAAAGAAAGAAGGAAGGAAAAAGATTTTATATTAGTTACTTAATCCTTCAGCTGTCTGCAAGGAACAGCACCAATGGCCCCAGCCCAGATGTGCTGTCTGTAGGATAAGCTGTAAGAACAGCCCATTCTGGCATAATAGCATTTCATTATATAAACATCATGAAAAAGTCTGTCATTCCTGTGAATATGATCTAGTTAGGTCTTTATTAGTCTTTCAGCTTTGATTTCCCCATCTCACAGGCTAATAAATTCTCTTTTTAACTTTAAATAGCTGCATAGTGTTTAGATCAGAGATCACAGTGAAAATGTTGTTGTTTTCTCTTATGGTCTGTCAGTACCAACCCCACCAAGGTGAACAGCAATGTGGCCTCACATTGATACTACGCATCAGAGAATGTAGAATTACTTTTGAAAGTATCTTTTGCCTTGCTTGTTGCTGATCTCATCACAGGTGGAGTAAATGTCCTGATTTGTCAAGGAAGGAAGATGTGATCATATGCTTATAGACCTTAAGGTAAAGGACAATGAAGGAACACTTCTTTCATCTCGCAAAAATGCAGGAAACATCCCTCTGTATACTGAGACATTTCTGTCTTCTATGTAGTTTTCTGCACACCTGAAGGACAAGGGCAGATACATTAGGCTGGCTTATCCACAGGAATACAGGGCAGAGAAAGCCAAATTCTACCTTTACACCATCCCAAATAAAACCTGAGAAGGCACGATATCATGCTGTTCTGAAAGTTAATGTTTCCCAGATGAGGGAACAAACCCCCACTTTTGCCTCTTGGTAGACAAAAAATATTTCTAGCAGTATAATTGAGCATATTCATCAGTTCACTCAAGATGGTTATAATTGAAAGTCTTAATTCTCTCTTTGCAAGGTCACCTTGGTCCCTAACAGAGAATTGCATGAAAGCCAAGAGACTGAAACACTATTCCCAGATTCTACCACTGACCTGCTTTTGCAAATTGTCTCACATCTCTTATTTCACTTTTCCATATATGTGTGGAAATTTTTACTGCATACTCTCTTTTTTTCTAGTGCACTATCTCTACACTTGGTTTGGACTTAGGAGAAGATTCAGATGTGTGTAGAGCTGTTTGCATTTTATCTTAATGGTTAATAGAAAAACTTCTGTGAAACAGCAAAAGGCATAAAATCCATCAGCTTGGGTAAAAATCTCTGCTATCTTTCAAAGATAAATTCTCCTCAAGTAAATGGTGTAAAGTAACTCTTCTGTTTCAGTTTTAGCATTTTGCAATAGCTGACATTGGCAATCTGATTTTATTCTTTTTTAAGCTTAAATAGCACTTTTTAAACATTGTACATCTTGTTATTAGAGGCTTTGTTGCATTTCTAGTGAACTTTCTTTCTAGTTCATGGCTCCATCTAGAGCGATGATTCAGCTGTATATTGATGTGGTAATAAAATGAAGTTGATGTGGAGAGCTGTAGGTGTGTCACACCTACTGACACTGGTGTAAATTGGTTAACTAATGCCCTACGTGCAAGGTTGAAAGTGTCCCTTCAGACTTGGGGAGCTTACCAGAACAAAGTCTCAATCAAACTCTTTTCCTTCTGGCATGGTTAAACAATTCACAGTAGAAGAGATGTGCAAAAATTGGACGCTTGAGGAAATTCTTTGAAATTTTTGTATAATCAAGCAGAAAAAGAATAGATCTTTTGGGGCAAAAGCTAATAGAAAAACCTAAACATACACCCATATTCTTTAACCTAAGAAAGTAAAAGTTGAAGCTACCCTTTATCCAGAGAGATGTAAATGAAGTTCTGAACAAAAATGCAGCTATTCTGTTGTATAAGTGTCTCTACAGCTCTGACTATCATACTAATGAGAATTTAATCTGCAATGCTCATAAATGGTAAAGGACAAACTATTATGGCTGCATGGACCTCGTTCAGTAGTTCACAGCTCCTCTCATACATTCTGCTTTTTTATTTACCAGGGAGCTATCATGACTGTTTTTCCTTTTGGCAGTAGGATAACAGCTTCTGGTACCTGCCTCATACTGGCATTTTAGATGTTTATCCTAGAGGAAAGATGTGTCCCAAAATGTTCCAGTGTTGTAACTGCAGCTAAATTTGTCCAGGCAGCTTTACAGGAGCAAAGTACTACTGAAAAACAAAAAACTGCGCTGTAAATTTCAGGCTATTTTTATGAAAGTAGAAAATAGTTTTCAAATATTTCTGTGTCTCAAAGTCCTGAAGCTGTGGAGAGCATACTACAATATGACGTATATATTCTGTAACGGAAATAGAGGAAAATAATTTTAAAGAAATTATTGCTTCCTTAAACCTTTACATTTATACTTTTTTTGAAAGACCCTGTTTCAAACTAAAATTAACTTTTAAAAATTAAATATGATTACATAATCTACTAACCCAGGATTATAGGCATTTTAGAGGAAGTATGTTTGATTACAAATATTTCTTTCTTCTATTCATTCTGCATGGCTAAGGTTAACTTGAAATCAGAACTTTGTTTCTGATTATTATTTGTAGTTTCTCATGAAACACCTCGGTTTTAAGATACCAGTGTGATAATTAGCATAATCTGCCATTGAGTAAAGCAACTGCATTAACTGCAGACCTCTAGCACTTTCCATTTTACTCTTACAGCTGGGGGAAAATGGAGGATTCCTCTTCAATTCTTACTTTTCTGACCTGGATTTATACTTGCTGGACTTTGATGATATTTTTTGAGTCCTTTCCAAAGCAGGATATTTTGTGATTCTTGTGAAGATACTCAGAAACATTTGTATATGACTATCTGCACATAGGCAGCTCAATAGAGAAAGTCAGCAAAAAGCTTACGATTTTAATAATGTTGCCATTTTAAGCACAATCTCTCGTAAAAGATGAGGCAAATAAGGGAGAAGACATGGGATGTGAATACTTAGAGTTGACATTTCTGTTCAAATTAGAATTTCTGTGTAAGATTTCTTTCTTAGGAGACTGCTGCACTTAGTAAATCAAAGGAACTTTTGAAGAGTAATTTGACACGAAGAGCAATGCGTTCATATTTTGATTTCACAAAGCGCAAAAATGTCAGTTATCAGAATGGTGTTGATTATGTTTCACAGCTGCTTATACAGATTACAAAGAAGAGAGTTGTGGGAAAGTATTCCAAAGTATGAATCTGGCCTCTTTAGTACCTTTTTAGACATTTTAAACCACTATGAACAAAAAGATTGTCAAAAATTAAAATTTAAAAAAAGCCTTTGGATTGCGTATAATTTGTGAATTGATGATTTAAGTTAAATTGTAATATAAATTATGCTCAATTTTGACATTCATGAGCACATAAAAATTTCTATAAACTAATATAATGCACTTGAAATAATAATGTAATTAAAATCTTATGGGGATGAGCCCATTAATCACATTATAGAGATAAATTTGTACATTTGAAACCCTACATTCTCTACTGAGGCATTAATGTAGATTTTTGTGACATATTCAGGGTGTGATGCACCCCACATTTGGCTACTGACAATACAAGAATAATTTCCATTTGCTTTCTAGAGAACTATAAGGATGACAAGGTTTGAGTAGCCTTCACAGTGCCATATCTAATAAGAATTTTTATTTCATTACCATGGCAATAAATACATTCTGATGTGAAATAAAAATTAGTAAGTATATCAGCCAGAAGGCAGTTGACGGAGCATATACATTTGGGAAAGAGGGGGAAAAAGAGCAGAACTATTTTCTCTCCCTGAAGTATGAAAAATATGGCTATTATAAAAAGCACAGTTTTAATTTCAGGCTGTAGAGTTCTTTAACAGTTGAGAAAGGCAACTTATTTAATGTGGTTCTTTATACTCTTTGAATACTTAATATTGGGTCTTTCGGAAAGCATCTATAGGATAAACTCTATAAAGCATAGCATCCATGGCACAATTTGTAACTTAGTAGATACAATTCTTGAGTTAAATTATTATCAGACTAAAGACTTATTCATCCTATACAGTTTAAATGTTGGAGGAATCTGCTAATGTGCAAGGTTGCCCAAAATTAAAAAGTCATTTAATCAGCACGTTAATTGTTCTGTTGGTGTGGGGTATTTTTCCCCTTCCATTAACCAAAAATCTCTGACAGAGAATAATGGAAACTCTATAATTATGAATTAAACCCAATAACTGCTCTAGTCACATATTCAGGTAATGATCTTGCCTTGAGTTTATAAAAAATTTATATGTTAAGGGAAGGGTAGTTGGAAGATATGAATATATTTTAGGAATAATTAAGTTATTATCATATCTTCTCTTAAAGGTATAGATAGAGTCTGTAAGAAGGATGTTCATGCTGGCAGGGTCAGGAGGGAAAAATTGTATTTAAATTGTAACAGAATTAAATAAAGACAGGTTTCAAAGTGGGGGAAAGGAAGGGGAAAAATTCAGTTTTCCTCATGGCTGTGATCACTGGCAAGATGAAATTGTAGGTAACACTGTGATGAAAGTCTCTGTGTGGAATATACAGAAGTCCTGAAACCACACACACACACAAAATCAACATTCTAATAATGTTGTTGACTTTGAAAAATGTTGTCTTTAATCCTCTGGATGGAGAAGAGTCTAACAAGTGAAGACAGATTTTTGTCTGTGCTCTGAGGACAGGAGAGAGATGGATAAATTCAAAGTGTAGTCATGTCCAACCTCTTACATAAGGCTCTTCTGCCTTTTTTTATTTTTTTTTGTGTCCATTCTTTCTTGGCAAAGTAGGGAAAGCTAAAGTTGTTTACTGACAGAATTTTTATTCATATTTGGATTAGCTGAAAGAATAGCTATGCTGTGTCTGCCCATGGGGTCCAACTTGTTTAGTGACCCACCAAGCAGGTGGGAATTGTACCAGAACTGAGAATACTTAAGCGATAACATTGGCCCAGCCTCCAACTATTCAACTAAGATAATTACTCTGGTTGAAAACAATTCTTTTATTCATTGTTTATTTGATTTTATTTCACTTTTGCCTCTTTTTTTACAGATTGACATACCACCATCTGTCTATTAATATTTCCTAGAATGGTGTAGAGATAATTTCTTTTTGTTCAGCTCTCCAATGGCATTTTTCACTTTGTGCCTCCCTCTGTTTTTCCTATCCCTTCATCCTTTTTATTGATTATTTTTCTTCTAAATTAGGCAGACATTACCATACTTACCCTAGCTGGATTTTATTTGCATTTCTTTGATCCTCAGGCTTTCTTGAAAAACTGGTAGAAACTGGTTTCCAGTTACTGTTGAAAGGTGAATTTCTTACTTTGCTCATTATATCAAAGAGGAGTTTCTTTTATCTATCCCTTTTCCCCCCTCTTTTTTCCCCCTTTCTTTTCCTTGCTTATTGTAATTTCACTAGGCATTTGAAATTTTTGGTGACATTAACCTTCATAAATGTGATTTCTGTTACTAATATTTTAGTGTATTCTGCTTTGAAAGGGATTCAAAAGTTCACCAAGGAGTATGTCAGTCCTTTTTTTTTGCTCATTGCAAAAGCTGCTGGGCAAATTAACGAGTTTAACACAATTATGCAGCTGTAAAACAGGTATAAACTGCTTAAGGGGTCTCAGAACATAATTGGCACAATTTAGGTGTCTAGGCATCAGTCCCTCATGCACTTTAGGTACCTCTGAGATTCTAAGACATCTGCATGAAGTGACAGATATGACACAGGACCTTTAGAAGTGTGACCTTTTCTGGAGTGGCAGCACTGAGCTTGGCAGGATACCCTGGGGCATCTAAAAATGTTACTAATCGCATATACAGAACCAGCTGAATTCCACCCCAGATCTTTTGTTTCACGTTCTTAAGACACTGTAACACTTTGATGCGCAGTGTTTGCAATGTCATGCACCAAAACTGAGATTTTGAGAAATATTCTTGTGCTTTGCCTGAGAGATGGGTTTATCTGAAAAAGGTACTGTTTGCTGTAAGTGGATTTTTTTTTTGTGTGTGGTCTCTGTGATGAGTATATGTACATTATCTCAACCATTGCTAGAGAAGAGACACAATACTGCAAGCTTTCTAAAAAATAAAAAAACAACCCTTAGGAATGTTTTTTTTCAAATTTCTATTGTCTATTCAGTTAGGCATATGGGACTTCAATATCTTTATGGCTTTACAGTTAAGTAAGAAATTTAACAGTGACTCCTGTTTTGGAACATGAGTGAAATTTTAGTATCTGCATTGCTTTTATAAACTGTCTTAAGTCAGTGTTGCTAACTGTCTCATTGAAGGAGTGGGGAGAAAAACCTCCTTTAGCTGTTCTTTTAAAAAAAGTGCATGCTTGAATTATTTTATTTTTTTCGAGATGAAAATAAGTTACTAGTAAGTAGAAAGTAAAGGAAATAAGATAGGAATAACAAAAACGGGTCACTTTAACCTTCCCCCTGATTCAACACAAGATCAGCAATTAGATAGCAATTAGTTGATAGATGCCTTTCTAACACACTGGAAATTCAATATTTTTCTGTGGTCATCTGGGCAATCTACTCCAGCACACCTTGTATTTATGAACATTTCCTTTCCAAATGCTTATTGAAATTAAACACTTCACCTCTATTAATAAATTTGTAGTTCCTTCTTGTTGCAGACATTTTCCTTAAAGACTAGACTCTTTATGACTCTTTCCCTCACTAGGCTAAATAAATCCATTTTCACCCCATAAATTAAATTTTCAAGACCTTCTTTCTCTTGTCTCTCTATTTGACTCTTAGTCACTTCACAGTTTTCTTGCAGTTTTCAACTGAAAGCTCAGTTTGCAGTTAAATACTTCAAGCTGTAATTTCCTACTGACAAGTACCTTCCCTTCCTTTTTTTTTCCTTATATTGTCCCCAACCACCAGCCCTCCAAAAGTATCTCACTGGATTTTGTGTAAATGCCTACAGAAAGCTCATGAAAATACTTGTTTTCATTGCACTTGGGGATGTTATTGGGAAAGGAAAAAAGCAATAGGAGGTAACACATTCAGAGTCTGATTCGGACTGAATGTCATCCACAATCCTCCGATGATGTCACCCACAACCTTCTTTTGTGCTTTTCAGCGAACATGCAATTTCTTATGCTAAAGCTGGAGAAATCATAGGATTTTCTCAATGATACAGTATTGAACAACTAGCATGTGAATGTAATGCTGCAACTCAGCAGAAAATTATTTTAGAGAATTTTAAAAAATCAATTATACAAGTGTTTAAAATAATGAAGGCAGTAAAACACTTTAATCAAGCCTAGTGCTGTGCAAATCATGACAAAAATTAGCTGAACAGCAATATTAATTTTTCTTTTGACTGTTTTACTTCCCTTTAGATAATAATGAGAAAGTCAGTTTGTGCTACTTGACAGTCATTATTTTCTTTTATCTGTCTAGATACAGGAGAGGGCTTCCAGCTGAAAATGATGATTTGCTTTAAGTGATAAGTACAATCTTTCTGCCTTGCTTGCAGTTTCATTTTTAGTAATTCAATGGGAGAGTGTTGGTGATGCTGCTCTAGAGCAAATGGCACTCAGAGTTCACAGTCCCACAGAAGGTGTGTATCTGCCCCACCCCTCCACCCCATACCTCTCCTGAAACACCAAACCAAAACTCAAACTTCCCTTGCATTATTAAATCCAGAAACATTTCCCTTTTGGTGCTTCAGTCATGTACCTTAAATATTTCCTAGTGATACTGCTGAATTCGTTTCCCTTGTGGTCCTTTACTTCTAATAATAGAAAATAAGTTAAATGAATGCCAGAATTTAATTTCTGATAGATTTCATAGACTCCTGGAATCACAGAATGGTTTGGGTTGGAAGGGACCTTAAGGATCATCCACCTGCCACCAGACCGGGTTGCTCAAAGCCCCATCCAATCTGACCTTGAACACTTCCAGGGATGGGGCATCCACAGCTTCTCTGGGCAACCTATGCCAGTGCCTCACCACCCCTCACAGTGAAGAATTTCCTCCTTGTATCTAAAATAAACCTGCCCTCTGTTCATGTAAAACCATTACCTCTTGTCCTATCAGTACACACCCTTGTAAAAAAGTCCTTCTCCAGCTTTCCTGGTGGTCTTGGGCATCTTTGAGGTCTGTTCCATCCCAAACCACTCTATGATTCTTTGAAGAACTTCTCCAGATTAATGACAAATATCTCAGCTTGGCTATTAGAATATTTAGGCAGAGGCTGCAGTTTCTATTCCCAGTGTGTTTGAGAGTGCAGAGTGGGAGGCAAAGGTTAGACAGATTTTTTGCAATTGCAACTTTGGTAGCTATAGCTTCTGCTTTAGGCATTATTTTCATATTATTGGTTTGGTGTGGAGAGATATGTGTGTCCTTGCATGGGATCAAGCTTGCATGATTGATTAAAAAAAAAAAGAACTGGTTCAGTTCATCCAGCAGCACTCACCACCCTCTGGCATTTAATTATGTAGCTCTGCTAACTATATTAAGGAAGCTTTTTATTTTTTCTTTTTTTTTCACATGCTTTTCATAAGGCTACTACATCTTTATTGGCTACATTGGATATGTGTCAATGGAGTTGTTTTTCATGCTGCATGAGTGCACTGCTGCTGTGAATATGCTTTTGGCAACTCTAAAATAGAAAGCAGTAACATCAGTGCAATAGAAGAGGAACGGTTCAGGACAGACAAGTGAGAGAGAGCAGCTACCATGTAGCCTCATATAATAGTTGTTAATAATGGATTAGAATCCTCTCTGAGTCTCTGAGATAGGGCAGATAAAAATGATAACCAGTTTTGTATGATATGCATGACGTAAACTCGGTTCGAGGCTGCACAATTAATAGCATTAAGTACCATAAAATACAGCAAAATTTATCATTTACAGTACAGAATAGTGCTGTAAGCAGAAAACAAAAATACTTTCATGAGGCTTTGAAAACAGATGTGTAAGGGAAACTTATTAAATGTATTCTAGGTGTTTTTTATTTTAAAGTGAGAAAACAGTTATCAGAAGACTGGGGTTAAGAATGAACTATCTAGTAGTAAATAAGTCTGCCTTGATGAATCACAGAGGAAGTGTACCTAGTGTAAAAGCATCATCTCATGAGGTTTTGTGCCCACACTACCAAAAGAGGTGTTCCTTGGATGGGCATAAAGGGAAAACCCACCAGTCAAGCCAACTGAAGTGGCCATCTCTTCTTACTATTTTTAAATGGAGACAAACTTTGGAAGAGCGTCTACTGAAGAAACATAAAACTAGATTGAATTGTTTTCAGGTAATGTGTCAGTTGCAGACTACCTTGGCTGCTGTAAGTAATATGATTGGCAATTGCATATGGTTGTGTCTTAGAGAGTAACATTAGATATGCCTGTCATATATCGTTCCTAATTTGCAATTTTTTTTTAAACTTGTCATGAATATGTTTTCAGAATTTTTGTTAATGCTCAGCCAAGAATATGATGCTTTAAAAGGCTAAGTCAGTTCTCACTGATGGTTTCTGAAGTGTCAGCATGTATAATTTAGTAGGTTTTGCTGAAAATCAGGGAGTCTGCATCATCTCAGATGAGAGTTCTGAAATAAGGGATAATTCATTTTGAGTATCAATATGGCTATATAAAATCTGAGGTGAATATAATGACTATTATGTAGTATTATACTTCAGAGATTACAAATGAGGTTTTATTTCCTCTGTACATTTTTTTCTTTTCCGTATTTGATTAAAATAACAAATTGAAAATAAATTTTTTTGCAATAAGCACAGCAATTTTTAAAGAAGAATGTTGACAGTCACTGTAATGTTTGCAATTTTTGTGCAGGTTTTCACTGTGCTTCAATTTCAGGGTTTGAAATCCCAAATTAAACTGTATTAAATAAATACAGGCTCAGAAATGGTAAAAATACAATAAAAACATTATTTCAATATGACTTGATAAGAACTTGGTTAAGGTCAAAGTCTTCTGACTTCACTGCAACCAGAATTCCAGTAATAATCTCTCAAATACATCTGACTAGCAGTGTTAGAAACTAACATAATATGTTGAATATAATGCTATTTAGTTCTGTTTTCAGGGTATTTGTTTAGCAAACTTAGTTTCTCGTATTATGTTACTCCTCTGATTTAACAAATTTATTCTCATCAATGCTGTTACTCATAGATGGACATTTATAATTAATGCACATAAAGACATCTAAGTTCACCTTCAAGCACAAATCCTTTAAACTTCAGAAGACAAAACTTAACTGTACAAAAGTGCATAAAGAATTTTTTAATGAGGACTAGATTATATTATGGTTCTGGTAGCAGTGCTTGAGTGATAATAGGAAATGGGTCATAACAATCATTCACAATTCCATTCTTTTCAGAAGCTTCCTTTTTAAATGCACTGGAGGCTCTAATAGAGGATTATTTTAAAGAATTCTTGAACTGTTCATATTCATAATATTCATTTACAGAATGAACTGCTTCACACTCATTTTCTTACACCTCTCTATGAAAATAAAACCCAAAATAAAAAAGAATAGTTAGCATATATTTTAAAATGTACTTGTCATGTTGTCAAGAACTGAAACATAATTCCTTTAAAATGTTCCATAGCACACATGATTTTGATTAAACACATATATAAATTTGTAATCTTTCCAACATTAGTATGTGGTAGTGGAAGGAAAAATGTTTAAAGGAAGCAACTTTGTGTAAATCTAAAATAGAGAGATCTAATATATTATCATGCTTAACATAGAAAAGTCTTCAGATACTTGAATACAAATAGATTTGCCTTTACAATATAAACAACATGATATTTATGATTTATTTTCATGTTATGATCTGTATAAAGTGAATGGCAAAATCTGTGTAGCAGCTTGGTATTGACTTTGAGTGTAGGTGACAGATCCTTGGGGAGAGGAAAGAGCAAAATACATTTGGTTCATATATTGCCTCATTTGAGTTTGGGGTGGATAGTCAAGAATTATATTTATTAGATGATCATAAAGTGCAGATTTATCTAGCAAAGGAACTCTGGGTGATGAATTGCAAAAGGATCGTAAAAGACTGTGAGATAGAATGGCTGATGAAATTTAGAATTAACAATTGTATGTCTCTGCATGTGATGGTGGAGATTGGATGAACACTTTCAATAATGTGGGCTCTGGATACCCAGGACAGAGATCTTAGTTATGACCATTCCCAGATATGATAACCTCAGCTTAAGAAAAACCCTAAATGAACAAACAACAACAAAAAAACCAACAACAATCCAAACCTCAATCCCCTTCTGCTACCCTAGAAATTATTAGGAAAAGCACAGAGCAGAGGAAAAGACCAACATGACCAGAAATGAAGACAACAGAATCAGAATGTCAGGCAGGAGTTACCCTTTCAATGGGACAACCTTGAGAGGCAAGAGAAAATAGGAGTGTGGGGATTTTTCCCCCTTTGAAACAAATGCTGGGGAGATGCACTAGACGGGACATCTTGAGAGCAGTGTACACATCATGGGGGCCATATCTTCAGCAAGCCATAATCCAAATTGTCTCTGACTTTGGTAAATCAGTCAAGAACATCCTCAGATGGAAGACACTCCATCCAAATGTCTCTGCTGGAGAGGGACAGTGACAGAGGCACACACTTAGAGCAGCTGTTGTGTGGATAAGCTTAAGGGGCCAGACGGTGGCACTGGAAGGCTGCACCACAGCAGAGTGAAGAGGGAGGTGCTGATCTCTTCACTCTGGTATCCAGTAACAATCCAATATAATTTGCTTTAACTTTTGGTCAGCCCTGAAATGGTCTAGATCACTGTAGGTCTCTTTGAGCTGAATGTTATTCTGTTCCATTGTATTCTTGGTATTCCCATACTGCTCAGGCTTGAGAAAGGATCCATTCCCAAAGTCTGGGATAGTGCAGATTAAAGAATCGCATTACTGATCTTCATCTACTCTCTGCCCATACAGGAAAGTAGGAGATGAGGTCCTTGAGTAGGGGTCAGCACACCTAGCCAGTGAAACTGGGTGGAAATTTTCCTTTGTCCTCTTCTGGCTTCTTTGGGACATGGGATACTGGGTAGATGGCCACTTGGTCCAGTCAGTGTTGCTGGTCTTACATTTGGTTGTGAGGTAATATCTCTGACAGACTGTTGAGGTTTTTTGGTTTTCTATTGGTTTTGGCTGGGGCAGAGTTGATTTTCTTCATGGTAGCTGGTATGCTGCTGTGTTTTGGACTTGTGAGGAAAAGAGTGTTTACAACATTGGGGTGTTTTTGTTGTTGCTGGACAGTGCTCACACGGAATTGAGGTTTTCCTGCTCCTCCAAGTGGCCTGCAATAGAATAGGCTGTAGATGCAGAAGAAGTTTTGAGGGGACAGAGCCAACTAATCCATTCCATCCCATATGCTGTTGTGCTCAGCAGTAAAATTTGGGGGAAGGAGAAGGAAGTGGGGACATTTGGAGTTACAGCATTTGTCACCATTATGTGATGGAGCCCTGGTGCCTTGGGGATGACCAAACATCTGTCTGCCATGGGAAGTGAGGAATTAATTCCTTGTTTTGCTTTGCTTGTGTGAGACTTTTGCTTTACCTATTTAACTGTCTTTATCTCAACCCATGAATTTTGTCACTTCTACTCTTCCCATTCCCTTCTTCATCCCACTTGGGAGGGAGTGAGCATCTGTGTGCTGTTTAGCTGCCTACTGGGGTTAAACCACAAGAGGGTTTTTGCAAACTATGGATTATATAATGATTTATAATACCTGAGAATGAAAAATTGGTTTTTCTGGTTTAAGTAAGTTTTTACTAAAACTTACAATATTCAGTTTGCAGTAGGTTTCGAGGAGCCCGAGAGAAGCAAAATATAAGGAGGAAAATTGAGAAAATGTCAGGTGCAAAAAGAAACAGGAATACATAAACATCATACCTTAGAGAAGGAATACATAGAGTCAGCACCAGCCCTTTTTAAAGATTTCTAGTTCAGACTTGTTTGAGGAAGACCATATTGTGGTAGGCAATTTATTGCTTTGGGAACCTTGGTTAAAGAGCAATGAATCAGATGGTAAACTCACAATGAAGTTCAGTCTGCTTTACTACGATTGGAAGGGCCACTTTCTGCTGCTTGTCACGCTTTGTGGCCTTGGATTAGCACTTGGGACTCATGAAACAGCAGAAGTGGTTTCTGTAACATCCCACTAACCTGAGTTCAGCCTGGAAACAGCCTTAGTAGGATAGAATCATGGAATGAGTTAGGCTGGAAGGGACCTTAAGGATCATCTAGTTCCGACCCCTCTGCCATGAGCCTGGACACCTTCCCCTAGACCAGATTGCTCAAAGCCCTGTTTAACATGGCCTTGAGGCCTTTCAGGTGTCCTTTTCCCTTTTTTCTTTTCTTGTTTTTTTTTTTTTTGTTTTTTTTTTTGTTTTTTTTTGCCTCTGAGGAAAAGAAATTGTTGTCATATTGACAGTAAAATGAGACTGGTATTAATTGTTCTTCAGAATGAGTTTGAAGCCCTTCTCACCTTTCTCCATAAGCCTTTATTGCTGCACATGTTCAATATCTGATCTTTGAAGTCCTTTGAAGTCTGAGAATCCTTGCAAGTCCTTCATTGACTAAATTAGGTCTCTGCTGAACCCTTTTACTGAAGAACGAGTTTCTTCTTTCACAGGTACTATCATGATAGCAGCAATTTGGAGTTAAAGTTCATATGTGCTGTGTACATGTCATACATTTTGTTCACTTTTCCAGTATTTAGCTTGCCTGAGGGGTCACTATTCCCCATGGAAAGTATCACATATTTTGTGTCAACCTAACTGTCTGCCATAAATACTTTGCAGGGTGTAATTTTAAGATACAGAGGGAATTAAGTATTTTCCTTTGCATGTAGGTTGCAGGCATCTTGCCACCAGTTGCGTACAAAGTCTTTGCTGTTTTGGTGGTGCTGCATGGGAATTATGTTTGAACGCATCCAAATGTAGTAGGTATTTTCTTCTAGCTATTGCAGTTTGTTGAGCACTAGTGTCCCTTACAATGGAATTGAATGGAGTAAAAAATTAATTCAATTTCTTAATGCAATTTTACTCTAATTAGATAGGGAAGGAAAACAACTATCTATAATTGTTATACTGCATAAATCTTTCATGGCCAAAACAAACCCTTGAGAAAAGAAATACAGTCTTCCTTCCCCTTCTTCCTGAGACTTCCCCTGCTGTCATCATCTTTATCTTGCATTCTGGTGTTGTTTTTTGAAGTGCCAAAGTAGTGAGTTTCAAAGGCAAAAAACAAGAGACAATAAAAGAATGTTTCTTTTATTTCACACGTATAAAGCAGTTGTCTTCTGCAGTCTGCAATTCCCTTAATAACTGGTCTTAATCTACTATATCAAGACGATTAGTCATATTAATATTTCTGGACTACTTTTATACTAAACGAACATAAGTCAGTTTACAGTGGACCCATGTTAACACCATTAAGAATGGAGACATTGTGTAATTGAGAAAAGTGTGCACCGAGTGATTTTCTAAATACGTATGTTCCCATACCACTTGATCACACACAAGTTGCTGGTGGACTTTAAGAATTGATTCTTGAAAAACCTCTCCCTTTCGGATGCAAGAGTTCCACTGAAGAGATCAAAAGGGATAGAGCTGGAGAACTGCATTTCATCTCATGATTCTCTTCTCTGGTATATGACTGCAGCCTGACTTGTGTAAGACAAATTTAGCTTATAAGATTATTAGGTTTAATAAAATCCAAACCAGAGAAATATTCCCAGCCTGGAAAGAAAACATTATATAATTTTATATATAAAATATAAGCTTAGGAATATCAATAACCAGTGGATGGGACTACTGTGAATTGAATTGGAAACCATCTTTTAGAATAGTGTCACTGTGTAGATAAGCACCACATAAAATGTAGCTTTAATATTTGAAACCTTGAAACACTGCAGCTCAAAGAGATTTTATTAAGGAAGCTTGAGTATTGCTTTGCTATCTCACTTGAAAGGAGTTTATAGATATTTTCATAATTACACTGCTTGCATTAAAAGTAAAATTAGCCTGTAAAATACTCAGAAGAGACATTTGGAACTTAACAGTCAATGTCTATTAATCCAAAAGAATGTCTTGCTGGACATTCTGGTCTTGTGTGAACTATGGCAGAAGCAAAGCTAGTATTTAAAGTTTCTTGTATCTGTCTTCTTCAGGAGACAGTTTTCAATGTCTGAAACTGGAACAAATATGGTATCAAACTGCTGTATGATGCCAGAAAGAGTGTTTAAAGAAGCTGAAAGAGGAGTTGCTGCTAAGGAGAGCAAAAATGATCACAGAGATATACTCAAGTACAATGCAGTCACTGCCCTGCTTCCCTCCACCCACCCCTGCTGGATAAGAGATGCCTCTTTCCTTCCAAAACAGAATAAAATTCTAGTGCAAACCCTGAAACCTTTTGTGGAATACAAATATTTGTGCTTATGTCAAATATGAGCAGGATTTGGGGATGAAGTCATGGAAATGAACATGACTGTCTTTGCTCATGTAGAGCTTCCATGGGGCTGTTCATATCATTGCCATATTTCAGGTAATTTCCATGGAGAAGGAAGTGGGTTCAAAAATCATCAGTTGTGGTGGACATAAATAGTGCTGTAGGAATGATGCAGATGTGTAGGATTCCTAAATATTGCCTTGGTGGTGAATGCATTTGATAAAAGAATTTGAGGGACTGGAAGCAAGTTCTAGACTATATTCACTGGGATTTGCATGTTGTGCTAGTGTTTTGCTCATTGAGATGGTTTTACAAATCTGTTTTGTTGCTGTAGTCAGATTGTATTAACCAAAATAGGTCGGTGAGCACACTGCACACTTTTAGGTAAAAGCAGTATATTTCGCTCCCATGGTAGATGTACACTTTCTGGCGGTGGGATTAATGCCCTTGTTATATCTTTTTCCTGAAAAGTCAATAGTTGCAACAATTAAAATCTTAGATTTTGCACTCATAAAGTGGAAAATGTTTGCTGTTAAAAAAGACAATGAAGCTAATAAAGCTGAGGTAACATCCTTTGGATTCCTAGCACAAGCTTTTGTTTATACTGTGACAATCAGGGCACAAACCATGTGCCATCTCGTGGCTTCTGTAGTCACTGCACTTGGTTTAACAGAGGACAAGTGATGGCTGAAGTATTTTTCATGCCTTTTCTTTTCAACTGATGACTTGTGCACAAGCCCTGGCTGAGAGAACTGGGAAATGGGACTCTTTTTAGAGAGAAATAATGTTGTAGGCCACTGAAAGCATATTGAGGTGAAACATAGAAGTTGGGGGATTTTTATTTCTCTATTTGCCCCATTTTTCCACCAGATGATGTCATCCTTGAAGCAATTTGCTATAATTGTTCATCACTCATCTAAATGTAATCCTCTTTGCAATGGTGAAGTCAGCTCCTGTTTTTGTATTCTGCTTGCGTTCTGTAATTAAACAATTAACACACTGGCTACTGTGTCTCTTAGATGGAAGCTTTTGGCAGTGTATAAACAGAAGGTCATAGCTTAACTGGGCCAATTGTTTTACTTGTTTCAATATAGACATCTTTTTTTTTTTTTTATTCAAACAATATAACATCAGGTTTTACCTGGATTATGAAGAAAGGCAACATAATAAAACCCCCTCCCAAAAAAAAGAAGCAGGAAAAACCCAACAAAAAAACTCACAACAAAAACAAACCAAAAATTATCATTTTGCAGCCCTAGGTCATATTTTTAAGAATATTTTTGTCCTCCTTATGATTAATATTGTGGCATATTTTGGCAGTTTATCTATGCAAAGCTTTGAAGTAGAACCTTTCATGGTGAATTAAGATGTTTTTCAACAGAAACATGGAATTATAGCCAGTCTCTAGTGCAGTGAAGCCCCAGCAGCAGGAAATAAGGAAAGTAATGGGACATTTGTATGAGCAAGGGTTAACTGACAGATGAATTCATGTGTTAAAGAACACACCAGGCCACTTTCTGCAGAGGACCTGCTGTTTCCAGGAGAAGGGGGAAGAGGAGAGGGCTCCCTTTGCTGTGATACCATCTGCAGTAGGAGCAAGTGTTGCAGAGAGCACGGACAGAAGGAACTGTTTAGAAAGCAAAAGAGGATGGAAGATGGATGGAAGGAAGCAAGGCATGTGCAAGCATTTGCCTGGCAGGTTATTCATGGCATGGTGGCAGGGTACAGAGATTTCATACTTCCATGGCTCTGTGCAGCAAGTTTAGACTCTTATTGCTTGAAATCATAGAATCATACAAGTATAATAGAAATATATATATTTTTTATATATATATACACACACACACAAAAAATGTTGAATGAGAATTGAAGATATAAATATATTCATGCTTCTGACAATGATCCTGTTATGTTGGATCAGAAGTGTAAAAGAGGAGGATAAAGAAATGTTTTCTATCACCACAAATACTTTTCAGAACTCAGAACTCTGTCTCCTATGCGAAGAGAAAGCACATTTCCAGTCATTCAAACTATTTTGCGAGCACTGGCCAAGTCAGAGCATAGTTGAATTTATCTTGGTTTCAGCCAGAATTTTGCACTGACGTTCCTTGACTCGGTCTGACAATTGGACACCTTTGTGTGACTCCTTCAGCTCTGTTTCTTTTGCATGTGTTTCTAATCAGGTATTACTTTATTACTTTGTTACACGCGAGAAGGTTGTGGTCCTTTAGGTATTCATCTTGAAAAACAGCAACATGATTTGGTCTTTATGGGCAAATGGGATTTCTGTTTAATCTCTGCATTGAATTGAAACACAGAGATTGCAACACATGCTTCAGTGTGATACTTAATTTTTGGAAAAATATTCTGTTCCAGTGGTCATAATTTCAGCTTTGAAATTTTAAAAGGGAGTCACACAACTACTGGGCAACAGAAAGGCAAACTTGTTTTTGCAAAAAGCTGAAAAGCACAAAATGTAAAATATTGTATGAAATTAATTGATGAAGAATTGGAAAGTATTTGAGATGCAGCTGATGAATTTGTAGTCCAGATCAGCCCTCAGAAAATGGAAAGAAAGCAAAAGGACAAATATCTCTATGAGTACAAATACTGGAGGAAGGAAAAAAAAACCACCAAAACAAAAAGCAGCAAGATATAGAAATGTAGAGATGAATGTATAAAAGTTTCAAGCTCATCTATTACTATATAAGCTTCATAGCATATATACCCAGTCGTTTAGATTTTAGAGCCCTCCTCAGAAGGAATCCAGTCCACACTCCTGCTCAAAGATGAGTAAATTTTGATTTCATGGGCAGTTGTTGTGGACTTTGCCCAAAGTGGTCTTGAAAATCTCTGAGGATTGAGAATGCACAGCCTCTCTGGACATCTTGTTCCAATGGTAATGTTCCTGTAGTTGCTGACAGGATGACAGCTGTGTGATTTTATTTCAGATTTTTTTCCTTACAAATTTGATTCTCCAGTTTTGTCCAACTGGCCATAACTGAGCCCAGAAAAGAAAAAAAAACTGTTGTGAGATTGATATTGAAAAGATATCTTTAAAAAAACAAAAATGCTCTGTCATTTTACATATCCCATTTATTTTATTGAGTTTATCTTTAGGCCACTTATTGTCATTATTATCTTTTCTAGTTTATTTAACATTATTTTTTTTCTATTGTTAGTAACTGGGAATTGATTTTACCTTTCCTTACCCCAACCTTTATTTTAATGTATATTAAATTACTATGTACCCTTTTTTTCTGAAGATACTATGTAAATGCAAGTTATATTTAGCTCTTTTGCACACTTTCCTTTTTTGTTAACCACATGCTATCAGCAGTTAAGTTTCAAAAATCTCCATTTTTGGCTTAAATCTTGTAGGCTGTGAAGGAAAAAGTAATGAGTATCCTAAAGTTTAGAAAATGTTGAAGCCAAGTGAGGAAATGTAAGAAACAAATCAGTAATTACCCAGTTTATTGTTGAGAAAACATTTCAGAATGTGATACGGGTCTCTAAATTTCTTAAATGTTTTTGAAAATATTTCTCTTACTCTGGCAGGTTTAGCAGGAAATCATAATCCAAGGCAAAGTTACTGTACTGAAAACTACAAGTTGATTTTGCTTAACTTTTAATACTTTTTTTTTTTTTTTAAGTGTGTGATTCTTGTAGTGCTCTCTAGTCTGTACAGTGACCTTTTCAAGTATGCAATCACTTGCAAATTTATTTTAATAATGTATCTGCTTTGGTCCTGGCTGATTGGCTGTACAATCAGTGAACATTAACAAAGGGGACTCAAGCTGGCATATGCAGGTAGTTTTATGTAAAATTAGATAGATAAAATTGTTGTATTTTCAGTGCTATGGAAAAAATACTATGTATTCATTGAAACTGTTTCAGGAGGCTGATAGACAAGTATAAACCTTAAATATTTACTTATTTTGTTGACACTTAGAAGCAACACTAAAGGACCCTTCAGAAGAGAGAGGAAAAAAATGGGACTCATTAAAGTCACTGCTAAAATAAATTTATAGCAAAGACACTGTTATTTACTAAAAGCATCTAGAAAAGTGTCAGTGTTTATATTTTTAATCACTTGAAACTGCTCTTAATTAATCATTATATTTGATCAGAACTTTTGAAAAATGTATTCAGATTTGTTGTATCCATCATTTTGAGTATTACTTCAAGTCTGGCTTTTTAAATGTACTTGGTCAGAAAAAGTTCATTAGGAATTTAAAAATTGCTATATTAACATTAAAAATAATCAAAGTTGCATTTAAATAAGGTTAATTTAAATGTAAATGCACTTAGTGTAAATTGAAATATTAATAATGCACTGTAACTCATTGACTGGGATCAAAAGAATTTAAAAATTACTTTTGCATCAGGTATTAACTATTTAACAGTAAGAATAAAACCCACTTAATTTGAAAAGTCTGGTCTTCAAAGCATTCTTAAGTTTCTTTTGTGTAAAAAGCTTGCCTGATATCATGGAGAAACCTAATTTGTGTTCTACAAGCAGAGTTGATGAAATTTTCCAATTTGATTTTGTACCTCTTGACTCTGTGTTGACAAGTAACATTCAGAATTCTGAAAAAATAGGAAAAATAAAACCCCAACAGCATAGAACTGGTAAAAAAATCCCCACAGAACTGATAACAGCTGATACATTTGTAATTGCTTGATTCCGCCTGTACAAAACTCACCATCTCTGGTACAGGGGACAGGATTCCATGGAGCTGATTCTGTCCTCTCCATCTCCCTCTCCTCTCTCTGTCTCTGTGTATATATATATATGTATATATATATATATATGCACATATATATATGCATTTCTCTCTTTCTCCTGCTACTGGAGATCCTCGTGTTGGGAATGCTTCCCAATGCTGGCATAAGAAACATTGCTGGAAGCCAGGCTGCTGGAGGGATTGGTGTATGGGGTACGTTATCACGCACTCAGCATCCCTGTGGGCTTCAGGTGCTGCATGCAGGGTTGCTGTCCACAGGATGTTACTGCACCTTGGGAAGATTTTTGCTGTGGCAAGGGCTCTGCTATGAGAAAGACTGATTTTGACTGAAGCTATGTCTTGGCCTCATTAATTGTGTCTCAAAGAACTGGGAAACAGCCCAAAGTAGCTCCTGCAGAGCGCTTGGCACCATACAAGAACAACGTCATGCCACCTTCCCAGTACCCTTCTGTGGTTTGCCCTTGGCAGTGGGGTTAACCTGGATGCACAAAGGCACTCGGGGCAGAACGACACAGGGAGGCAGTGCCAAGCAATTATTGTGCTTCAGATTTCAGCAGCAACTGCTTTTAATGATGCCTGAGCTATGTAGAAAATCTCTGAGGCACAACATGGACTTTCATCTCTTGTTTTGTTCTATATTTGTTGAAGTTCAGCTCTTAATACCTATTACTGCAGAGACTTCTCCAGGACAGACTCACTAAATGAAATGGGTCTTTATTTGGAAACCCATATTCCCTTATTTACTGTTTTCGTTTGGTACTAACAGCACAATGAAGTGAAATCTGATGTTGTCATTAAGAGTATTCAGTAGGGGGAAAAAAATTACCATCAGTCAAGTGTAGCAATTACAACAACATGGGCTCCTCTGTTTATCTTAGGATGAGTCCTATCGTTACCCTTCTGCTCAATGTCCCTGACCAGCTGGAGCGCACGGAGCTCCGCCTAGGATGGGGGAGGAGGAAACCATGAGCTTATGGGTCAGGATTAAAGGGCAGGCAGGGACAGGTGACATTGTAGTGGGGGTCTGCAGGCCACCCAAACAGGGATACAAAGCAAGTGAGTCTCTCTCAGAGAGACAGGGGGTCAGTCTCAGGTTCACAGGCCCTGGTCCTCATGGGGGACTTCAACCACCTTGGTATTTGCTGGAGGGACAACATAACAGGGATTACCATTCCAGGAAATTGTTGGAATGCATTAATGATAACTTACTTTTCCAAGGGGTAGATGAACCAATGAGGAAGGGTGCTGTTCTGAACTGCTGTGGGAAGGTGGGGAATATAAAGCTCAAGGGCAGCCTGGGCTGCTGTGACCATGAAATGTAGGAGTTCAAGAACCTTGAATGAGGAGGATGCACAGCAAGCTCACTACCCTGGACCTCAGGAGAGCTCCAGGGAGACCTTATAGCATCTTCCAGTACCAAAAGGGAGCCTGTAAAAAAGGTAGGAACGAACTTTTTGGCAGGGCCTGTTCCTGTATGACAAAGTGTAATGATTTTAAACAGAAAGAGGATAGACTTGGATTAGGTATTAGAAGGAAATCCTTCATCATCAGGGTGGTGAGGGACTGCAACAGTTTGCAAAGAGACCCTGTGGATGCCACATTCCTGTTAGTGTTCAAGGCCAAATTGAACAGGCCTCTGAGCAACCTGGTCTGGTAGAAGGTTCCCTGCCCATGGCAGAGGGGTTGGAGCTGGATGATCTAGTCCCTTCCATCCCAAACTATTATAGGATTGTGTGATCCTAAGGGTATTTGATAATGTGTACTTAATGGTGAGCATCCTTTGTTTGAAGGTATCCTTCATAAAAAAGTAATATTTTATAGGCTGTAAAAGGAGTAATTAATTACATTTAACCCATGTTTATTTATTTGCTGTTTTCATTAGTACTTCATCTCATTACTTTTAATTTCAACAAGAGTATAACAAATGAAATTCTGTGCTAATTTGGTCGATACTGTCATTAAGATACTTTGGACTACCACAGGACAGGGATGAGAAGTAAAATCCAATGTCCATTCAGTTGCAAATGCTGATTTCTCTAACGAAGTACAAAAATTAATTAACATGAATTTGCTAGATCCACTCATAAATACACTGGTGGTTGGTTTCTCCTTTATAGCACCATTCAAGCCGTACTTAGTAGTGTCTTGGCTAGCATATCTTCATTTTAATATGTTTATCAACTCTCAGGTGGATGCTGAAGCATTTTGTAACAGAGATGCTAACTTAGTTCTCACTGGAGAATCTCTTGGTGAAGGTCTGAAAATGTATTTCTTGGTATCTGAAATATCTAAATGAGAGCAAGAAGTAGGAGGGTTGGGAAGTATCTCTTTTATGATAGAAATACTTATAATAGTAAAAACACAATAAAATGTGTTGCAAAGTCTCAGACGGGAATGGAAGTATAATCAGAAGCTTGAGTACTAGAGGCTGAAGCACACAGATGCGAAGAGTGAAGAAGGGAAAGGTGAAGGTGGAAGAGAGCAAAACCAGTTGGAGCAGCTGCAAGGCAGACAAAGGAATCTGTACCTCATGCAGCACTGTCTGGGAATCTGAATCAAGTGGATGTAGAAAAGAGTAAACATTTATTTTTGCATTAGTGATGCTGTAACAAAAAAAAAGAAAAAAATTATATAGGAAATGTTTAAGTGTACATCAAGGACGAAGTCTGGTTGAGATAAATTATAGACTTAATGAAAACCAAAGTTACTTAACTGGAGAAAGTAATTATAATTATTACATCATATCTATCACAGCTGAGAGTGGTATTGCCGATCTTTAACCCCAGACAGCAGCTCAGCCCCACCCAGCCACTCATTCATTCCCCTCAGTGGGATCAGGGAGAGAACTGGAAGGGCCAAAGTCAGAAAACTCCTGAGTTGAAATAAAGAGGTTTAGCAGGTAAATCAAACACTGCCTGTGCAAGCAAAACAAACAAGGAATTCATGCACTGCTTCCCATGGGAAGGCAGGTGTTCAGGCATCTCCAGGACAGCAGGGCTGCATCACACATAATGTGAATTTGGGAAGAAAATCCCATCACTCCAAATGTCCCCCACTTCCTTCTACTCCCCTGGCTTTACCTGCCGAGCATGACCCCCTGCGGTGTGGAATATCCCTGTGGTCAGTCAGGGTCAGCTGTCCCAGCTGTGTCCCCTCCCAGCTCCTCGTGCACCCCCAGCCCCCTTGCTGGTGGGGTGGGGTGAGGAGGAGAAAAGGCCTCAGTTCCCTGCGAGCACTGCTCAGCAGTAACTAAACCATCCATGTGTTATCACCACTGTTCCCAGGAGAAATCCAAAACACAGCCCTGTACCAGCTACTAGGAAGAAAATTAACTCTAACCCAGCCAAAACCAGCAAAGATGGGCAAACTGATAACATCTGTTACTATTAGAACTGCTTGATTCTATCTGTACAAACATTTCTCAGTGTGTAACTTCAAAAAATTTTAAATGTTAAATGAAAATTTTCCATGTTCTCTGTCTGCCTTGGGCTAACTGATCTGACCATTTTCATGCATAATAATCTAGTCATTTATGAACTGGTATTTCTGTATTCCTAACGTTCCAGCACTTCTAGAAGAGCCAGATTATTTTTATTAATGGTGGTGCATTTGAAAATGTGAACAAATTTAGCTGAGTTACAGTCCAGAATTCACAAAGTCTCTCCATATATTTGCTAGAGCTAATAATTAAGTCTTCACAGAGCTATTTTTTCTTGCACATGCTGGATGTTCTTACTGCTCCTACTGCTAACTGAAATTCATGGGTATTATTTTCCCAGGGATTATTCATGATTAGCTTCAAGATGAAGTCAGCCTTTTGCCATAACAAGTCACTCCATCCTTGGATGTGTATGTTTATCAGAACTGAAAGCACAGAGTCTTTCTGTTCTATGTCCCAGTATAATAAGCCTGACTGAGAAACAGACTGTATTAGTTTGGGAACAGCACTGTGTTAACACAGCCACATTTTGAGTCTGAGTGGCTTTGAAACTGGGCATTAGTGGTTATACGAATCCATCTGTCTTGATGGGTTCTGAGAAAGACGGGATAAGGAAAGTGCAGCTGGGAACCAGGAGGGGAGAGGGGAAACATTATCACTCAGATAACAAACTCTAGGGCAAATTAGAGGACAGGGAAATAAGAAAGGACCAACAAACAAACAAAAAAACCGAACGCAAAAGCCTAAACACACTTTCACCCTAATGTTGGATTTATTCATGCTTGCTAATTCAGGATTTGCTCAGCCTTGTAAAGCAGGTGAATTGTGTAAGAAAATTCATGCTGACATCAGATACATTTTTTGGTGTTTTTTGACCTTGTTGCAAATTACAGCCAATTTCAATTTTAATAGTGAGAAAAACAGGCATATGCAATGACCACAGGTGATAACGTTATTTTAAATGGCTTCCCTAAGAAACACTTAGGCACTTTGGCAGAAGAGCTGGTCGAAGCCAGCAGTCACAGGAATAAGTAACTTATTTTATCCATAAGATCTTGATTTTCTGTACTCGCTCTCTGCTGTGCTGCAGATGAGACAGGGGTCTTGAAAACAATTTCACCCAGATAACCCTAATATAAGTCCAAAGGAGAATAGAAAAAGTTCATATTCCTTGTTCCTAAGATATCACGAATTATATATTTTCTTCAGACCAAGGAATACGCTTTGCCCAGTTAAACAGTAGGTACATATGATGTTCCATATGGGTAAGTGACTTTAATGATCATTCTGAAAAGCTTAATCAGATGACAAATACAACATCTGTTTACATATCTCCATTAGAGATAACTAACATTCTTTTCAAAGTCACCCTCAGGGTCTGGGGAGATAATCATGGTTCATTACTGGAGAAATTGGGGATTATTCTTTTTGTAGTTAACATCAATAACTACAGAATTGCAGAAGGTCTTGTAAAATATGGAAATTACCATAATCCGAATGATTTAGAATCTGATGGGATCTGCCTCTAGAAACAGAAATGTGACTGTAATAAAGATGGAAATACTGAGAACCAGATTCTGAACTGCTTTTGACTATTGAAATATGGTGTTTATTTGCATATGGAGAGGGAGACAGAGCTTTAATTCTCTGTATCTTCTCCTTAGTTGTACCCAGTGCAGTGCACACATGCTAAGGTATAGATCAGTGCACTGTTCAGTGTCCAGCCCAGTTTTGTTGTGGTCATTGTGTCACTCAGCCATTTGTGAGATGAGGTTAAAGTCAGAGCAAAAAGGGACCATTCCTAAATGAATAAATTTTGCACATTATAAATTGACTAAGTGGGCTGTAATGTACCACAAGGTTTATAGATTTAAACTATGAGATGAAATGAATTACTTTTCAGGATTGAAACTTCATTGGGTCTGAATTGTTGCCTTTTGAATGTTGTGATATGTTTACATTTTACAGGTGAATTGACAGCTTTTGTGAGAAAAATAAAATGTAATTTAAAATATTTGCCACATTGGCAGTGTTGACTACCTGGTGACTATGGTGAGCATTTTTCTTGCAGATTAGTTCAATTAAAATATCACAGTCCCAGACAAAACTATGTGCTATTTATTCATATTTTTGCTGTGTTTGAGCCCATTGGTTTATGCTGAGCCTCTAGATCACTTGAGAAACAAGGTTCTCTCTCTGACCTCTTTTGTCATGTCTGGAACTGTCTGTTAAGGTCCTACTATCAAAATTCTTTCATGTGTCCAGATATACACCAATTCCAAAGTGCTCCAGACCCACAGGTTTATTTTTTCGCAGTTTTCTAGATGCTTGATAGTCAAAGCAAAGAGATTTGAACATTGCAAATGAGATTTATAAAACAATACTTTGTTTTAAGCTACACTGGCACCCAGTTCTTTCCCTCAACAGATGAATGCCCTAATCAGTCAGCCAAATCCTGTATAGCCATTTCTTACTTCCATGCTGGACCCACACTGAGAGCAGAGGTCTGCCATGAAGTTATTCAAGGAATGGCATGGAGGTGAATGCCGTTCATGAGTTGGCTGTAGAGATGGAACAGGTGGTCCTGGTGAGCACCAGGTTGACCATGAACCTGCCCTTGCAGCAAAAGAGGCCAAGAGTCCCCTAGGCTGCCCTGAGCTGAGCCAGCAGGTTGAGGGAGGTGATGCTTCCCCTCTGTTTAGCATCGGTTCCTTTCTGCCCCAACTATTCGGTAATTCTGTGAAACCATGAAACCATGCTCAACCGTGCTCACTGTCCTTGGATTGCTGACACAAGTCAACAGAAAAGCATGGCAGCTCAACTGGAGCTCTTTTGTTTGGTTGGTAACTAGGGAGGCTACCAGAAAATGTATTTTTGACTGCCCTTGAACTACTTACTAGTTTCAGTAGATTTTGCTGAATAGTTTTTAATCTAGGAAAGGTTCTGAAGGTGGCTCAGTTCATGTCACAGGGAGAGGTTCCAGAAAAGCAGACAGTAGCACATCCCCTATGTTGACTGCCAGTCACCTGTCCACATAGATACATGGAAAACAGAGGTGTGTGCCCAACCATTTCTTGTTAATACAGTGAGGAAAAGTCAAGTTGGTCACTTCAGTTTGGAGATGGAGTTCAATGTAATGGAATTTATTAATGTTACATGTTGTACCGAAAAAAGCATAGTAGATTCCAGATACTGTGTGGTGGCATTAAAAAAAGTCTATAATGATGAATCAACATATTGATAATTGGGGGTTTATTCTGTTTTTGGTTTTTTTGTTTTTTTTTTCTGTCAAAACCAAAATGTGTCTTGCAGTATTTGTTTGTCTTTTGATGATCAGAAGAAGGAAGAACATGAAATGACTTTCAGTCTACCCTTTAGCAAAGTGATTAGGGTAGGACTCACATTGTGAAAGGTGTATACTTGAGAATGGGGTAATCAATGTCAAGTCTTTTCAGCTTGAGTTTAGGAAATGACCAGGAACATCAAATCTTGGTTTTATTAATGAATTTATTTATTTATTTATTTTTAGGATTAATGTTTATAGCCTGAGGGCTCTGGTATTTATCTGCTCTCTTCCATGACACATTTAAGTTAGAGTTGCAGGCAATTCCATCCATAATGAATTGTTATCAGCCAAAATGAATCTAAATTGGGTTCAAGGAATAAGTACCTGATTGCTAGGCTATTGCTATCATTACTAACCAAGCTAAAATCAGCTAAGATGAGCTTAGGCAAGACAGCCTGCACTTACTGTCAGGCTCTTCTTACTAATGGTAAGATTTATTTTTTTTTTTGCTGTGCTGTATCCACTTCTCTTTGAGGACACGCAGCGCAGCACAGAGGGTCTCATCACTGTGACCCAGCATTGTCTGTTTTTAAAGGACAGCTTGGTCAGAATACTGGGCCAAGATTCTCTGAAGAGTGGAGAGGCTTGTTTTTAGGTCAAGATCTGTTGATCTTGTGAATCTATTGAATTACATCCAGAGTAAGCTCAAGACTGTCTGTTAGACTCCATGCCCAATGGACACCTTACCTTGGGTGAGTGTCTCAATACATGTGCTCTTGTGGAAAATGATATCCTACTTCCAGTAGTTTTGTAAATATAGCTTTTATTTTGCTTTTCTTTTTTGAACAGGTAAATCAAATACAATCTGAGTCATGATGTGTATTTTGTGTTAGTTGCAGCAGAAGACAGCCTTTTTCAGTAAGGGTAAAATATTAACTTCTAATATTGACTTAGCATGAGCTTCTGTTTTAATTGGATGTGTAGATTACTTTTGGATGGCTAATACATATATATATATTGGCAAAACACTGCTGACAGATCTTTACAAAAGACTTCTGTCCAAAGAAAGGGGAATGGCAAATGTCTTAGAATAGAAAAATAATGAAGATAACTGAAGGTCAAAGATGACATTTAATAGAGAAGTTATTTGCGTGGCTTTATGTAGATAATTGATTTTTGAATTTTGCTGCCAAAATTTCAGCTATAACATAAATTATTTTATGCCTGTAAAAGTTTTGAGAATTATTTTGCTGTGAGGATATAAAAATCTCTGAATATTTTCTAAATCGACCCAGGTTACTTTCAACTTGTAACACAAGGTTTGTAACTCACAAGTATGCATGTGTCCCCTCAAATACCACAGCACACACGGGAGCAGTGTTGAGGGACACATTCAATGCAGGGAGCTTGGGTGGGGTTTCTGATGGAGCTGCCGGTGGAGCTCTAGGGGTGGAGGCCGAGCTAAGAGGCCATGAACAGCTGAGCCTTCACATCACAAAGGGCACCTGTGGCCCATCCCGGTGATTTGACACAGCAGGAGCCAATGATTCCAGATTTTCTGGCTTTTAGACCATGAGAGGGTAAAAACCCAGGGGCTAGATTATTCAGGCTCTTTCTTTGGAGGCACCAGCTCAGGCTGTTATTTTGTTGTTTAGCTATTGCACTGATTAACTTATTTTAAGGATCTGAATACCTGAGACACTGCTGTGGGGAAACCTGGGAATTGGTAAGGAAACCTGGTGTGGCTGTGTGGGTGTAGGGGTCTGTTGCTGTGAAAGTTTCATCTTGGGTGGCACAAGTTTGAAAGTCTGAGTTAATCTTGTATGGTCAGACAGGGAAGTTTCCTTAACAGCAAATCCTCCAGAAAGCTGTGTTTGTGCATTTGATTCCCTGATGCCTTAAATTTGTGAGCCATGACTGTGACTGGGCAGAGCATAGCTGTAGTGGAACTGGAGACCATGTTCTGCAGGGCAGTCCTGGAGCTGGGACTGGTGGCCCCAGACTGGGCTGAAGCTGGGTCTGGGGGTGTGGGGAGCACATGGTGGATGTGGACAGGGACAATCAGCCTCACAAGGCTGTCAGGACCCCAGCACTCCTATGGGTTGTAAATTGTTGGTTATAGGTCCATTGTCCTGCAAATCACTCTGCACAGAATAAAGGATTTATAAAATTTACAATAAAACCTTTCACTCTGTCAAACAAATACTTTGTCTGCAAACTTCAAACACCTAATCCTGTGGCAATCTACTAACAGCTGCCAAAAGTTGTTGACAACAAATGTATTATTTCTTTTCTGAAAGAGAATGGACCATTAGTATTTAATGCAATTTGGCATTCTCTTTTGCCATGTTGGATGTCCTAGGATAATGAATATGAAGCCGATTTATTTTGGATCAGTTTCTTATAATTTCTTCAGTTTTCTCATATTATTTCAGCTTGTTGGCAAATACATAGTATGAATTTTCCAGACTAAAATAGTTGGTCTTCACCTGCCAAGGTCTGCAGTTGGTATTATTTTAACAATAGTTGGGAGGAAAAAAAAATCAGATAAACAAGGCTGAGTTGACTCTAGTTAGTTTTGGAAATATGAAACAATTGTCCCTTCTGCCAAACAATTAGCTCCATTTACTTTAAAGTAATTTTCTGGTGTGGTTCATACTTGCTGGGTGTTTCAAACAGAGACACCAATGACTGACTGACCAGTCAAACATCAAAAGATGTGCTCTATGCTAGGGGATGTTGAGCAAAGGAAGAATTTGCAGCACTTCCTTAAGCATTAGTGGTTTTAGTAAGTAGGGAACCTGTTCTTGCTTACATTCATGGTATTTTTTTTTCTCTGACATCTAATCACATTTCCATTTCTGTAGCTTGTGTTAATTTACTCTTGCCTTTTGCTCTGAAGTTTGGCTTCTCTGTAACCATCCATTTAAGGTCAGGGTCAGCTGGATTTGCCCCTTAGCACCTTTTCTAGCCCAAATGACATCACATGCTCCAGCCTCTTCACGTGACTCACTTCAGTTCGTTCACCTCTCCTTTTCTGGGTATCTCAAGACAGACACAGTACTTCAGAGAGGTTTACATATTACTCAGAAAAGTGAAGAATCACTTTCCTTGAGGTACTTTCTATACTCCTACTAATGCCGACCACTGTATGGTTTACCTTAATTGCTATAAGGGCACACTGCTTGTTCCTGTTCAACTTGTCCATCAGGACCTCAGCTTCTTCTCTGCCAGCCTGCTTCCAGCCAGTCAGTCCCCAAACAGTTCTGTTGCATGGGATTATTTCTCCCAAGGTGCCAGGCTTCAGGCTTCCTTCCTTGAACTTCATGAAGATTCTTCAAATGTGCTTCTCCAATCTGTCAAGATTCCTATGAATGACAGAGATGCCTATCAGTAGATCAACAGCTCCCTCCAATTTGTGAACTGTGAATGTTTTGTTTTAATTTGTTCTGTAACCTTCCCATAGACAGACATTTAGAAGACAATCCTTTAGTTCTTCAGATCCTTCTCTTGCCCTTCCTGAAGATGGATGCAATTATTTGTATTTTTCAGTTTCCAAGGCTCCTCCTGACACTACAGCCTTTCAGCAATGAGAGAGGTCTCACTACAGTGTTGGCAAGCTTCCTAAGCATTTTTGGATGCCTCCCATCCAGTTCCATGGACATTTGTGCATCCAATTTACTTAAGTGGTCTCTAGCTTCATGTTCTTGTGTTGGGAGTAGCATTTCCAGCCCTGGACTCTACTGGTTGTTGTAGGGACTAGGGAGGCTGGAGAGTAGATTTTACCTATAAATATTGAAAAAGCAAAATCACTTCACAACAAAGACTTTTCCCTGTCTTTGTCACTGTGTCCCCACATTTCCCTTTGTATTCCTTGTGTTGCTGGTGTATCTATGGAAAGCTTTCTTGTTCATGTCCCTCTTCAATTTTAATTTCAGTAGCGCTCCAGTAGCTCTCTTTCTAGAGAACAGCTGTTACTTATCTTTGTAAGTAACACTGTATGCTCAGTTTCACGATTCCAAAATACATCATGAAAAGCACTAAATAAGTAATAATTCCTTATTTCTTCCTAATGATAAATTTTCATTGAACTCTTCCTCTAAAACTTTCTGTATTGCCTTCACAAGTCACTGCATTCGTGAGCTGAAAGTAATCTGGAACACAGTTGTTGATATATGGTCTTTTTTTCCTGTTTTAATTTTTTGCAATCATTATATCTATTTAAGAACATATTTAGAAACAGTTATTTTGGCATAAAAGCAATTTGCTAATCAGTCATTAGTCATAAGGGAACAAAATTAAGTCTGATTGAAATGGCAGATGAACGTGTCATCATGAACTGGTTAAAAATATACTTTCACATTTGTATGAAGTTTTATTTTTAAGAAAGACTCATGCACTGTGTTTGGTGGTAGCGAGACAAAAATTCAGGGAAAGTATTGACCGCTCTTCTGTCCAGAGTTATCTGCCAATGGCACTGTTTATTTCTCTTGGTGCCATCCAATCCATATTTATTTACTTATTTATTTTCATCTTCTGAGCTATATTTATATATACATTATAAAAGAATTATGACCATAACTTCCAACAAGGTTGCCAGTATAAGTTTTGTTTTATCTACAGTGACCAAGTTCCATGAATTAGCAATGCACTTCAGAGAAACATTTCTTTTTTACTATATTAATTCTTTACTATAATCTTTCCATTTCTTTCTTTGAGGCAAGTAATAACATTTGATTTATGGAATTCAAATAATATGTACCTATGGATGATTTATGTGGATAAAATAGAATCCTTTGTCTAAATGAAGATATTGGTGCATCATACATCTAAGAAACTTAGTGCAGAGAAGAAAAGCCATGGGATATGGTTGTAATCTGCTTAAGAATGATGTAATGTAATATTAGTTAAAGCAAGCTGAATACAAAATCTAATGTATCAAAAGGGGGTAGGAAATCCTATAGCATAGTATGGCATCAAAGCCGTATTCTTAACTGAATGATAAAAAGATTGAGTTTTAAGGTGTAACAAGTGATGTCAAAAAACCCCATATTGCACATACATTCTCTTAAATTAATCCTGACATACTCCAGGACATTTATGAAATTAATATAGTTTGCCAAGAATGGTCTTGCAAAGAGTCCCCAAGTGTGCAGACTGTTTTTATAAACTTGTATTATCAATATTCCAGGGGCTGTTCCTTTTGTTTGTTTTTGCTTGGTTTTTGTCATGGTGTTCTGGTCACTAACTGGTCACTGACAGCTTGCTATCACACAAACCTGCAAAGGTCTAATCCTCTTTAGACTGGATAAAGTTGAAAGAAAACAGTGGAATGCTTGTGGGATGGAGCTGATTTATGAGGGACTAGTTAAGAGACTGAATAAACAGACTAACAAGCCCTGGGAACCTTTCATTTGAAATTAATGATTACTGAGAGGGATAAAGAATGATTTGAAGTAAAATCAGAGAATAGAAATAAATGGATGAAAACAAGGAGATGGAAGTTGAAAGTAACTCAGGCGAATGTTTCTCAGAGCAAGAGCTATTTGACCAAACAGAAGCTTTTTTTAGCTAAACATTGGAATTTGTTTTAATAAATGATGCAAAGCAAAACAAAAGCCTTGCAATACACATTTTGAGTACATGACTGCTCAACTGTTCTTTGATTTGCTCTTACATCTCCTTTAGGAATGTCAGCTGTAGTTCTATGAAATCAACCTTGTCTTCTACCCTATATCCTCATATCCTATAACCTTGTATCTAGATTGGAGAGATGTGGATTTGACAGATGAACCACTTGCTGGATGAGGAACTGGCTGGCAGGGCACACCTAAAGAGTTGCGGTCTACTTCTGTATCAAAGAAAAGAGCAATGGGTCCCGCATTTGAGGTCCCTTGGTGTAGATGAGATGTAATGTTATAGATGCTCTAAAGAATGCTATTAGATTGGTTTTACTCTTCCAAGTAATGAAGACAGTCTAGAGCAACTGTGTTTATAGGTAAAGCTCTTTTCATTATAGAGCCATCAGGGATTCATCTTGCTTCTGTATCACCCTTTCTTGATTCAGGGACTGTCCTTGTCATTTAAATACACAGCACATTGATCTGTATGTAATTCCTTTACAAAAACATGCTAGGATATTTCTGTTTGAGAAATATTTTTAGACATTGTTTTCAACTGAAATGAAATCTTAAGGATGACCTTGTATGGACCGTAGAGAAACCAGACAGATTTTCATTATTCTTTTAATATTGAATCAGTTATGTTACAGTCAAATGGTTTTGCTTTTGTTCTGAAGTTCATGTTAGTCTTTTAAAACAAGTCTTTGCTTTCCAAAGGCTCAAGAGGGAGCTTAGTAACTTGAATTCTTCATAATGTATGCTCTAAACCTTGTCCTTTTTTGGCTGTGATGTGTGATCACATCTTTCTGCTTTCCATTCATCTGCAGTGGAAGCTTATAACTGGCCCATAATATGACAGTGACAGAACTGTGTCAAACTCTTCAAAGATATATTAAGAACATAACACAAATAGCTTCATAGGGAAGAAACAATTTCTCATTGTCTGCTCATAAATTTAAGTTATTTCAAAATAATTTTAATGGGAAGTAACAGGAAGCAATCAGTTAGAAAAAGGATATTGTAACAGGCACTACACCTTAAAAAAATTGTCCGAGCAAGCTAATTGGCATTTTTATTTTCTACTTTGATAGCCAGCATTGGAATAAAAATTTTAGCTTGGTTATTTTGTCCTCTTCCTTTATACAATTCACACTGTGTGTATCTTTATGCAATGTGACTCTAATAAAACTCCTGATTAACTTTGTGGATATATGCTGGGTATTTATGGTATACTTTTCTGTTTATGTTGCTATCAGAATCAATTTCTTTTTTTAAATCAAAAACCACCTGTTGTAAACGGGTGCAGCCCCAGCCTGCTTGCCATTGTGGCAGTATGAGGAGGAGAAAAGGCCTTGGCTCTGTGTAAGCCCTGCTGAGCAATAACAAAAATGTCTCTAAATTATCAGCCCTGTGTTCAGCACAAATCCAATACACAGCCCCATACCAGCTACTGTGAAGAAAATTACCTCTATTCCAGCTGAATCTAGCACAACACCTCTACCTGAAAATAGCAGGTCCAGTAAGGGAAGTTTCTGGATTGGCATGGAAATGCTCTTATATTTCACTCCACTGAAATTTTATGATTCTTTGATTCACTTGGATGTGAAATTGGTAAACCTGCTGCGCTGTTCTCCACCAGCTTTGACATGATTGACTTTGACTTAATATTCCCAGCTGAGGGTTGTTTTCTTCTCTTGATATAGTTCCCTTCCAAACCCTTGTCATTTTTCTCTTTCATTGGATCTTGATTTCTAAATGATTGTCCTTATGGTAACCCTAGGACATGCAGCTAACACTGAAAATGGATATGTTTGTGTTTGTAGCTCCTTAAGCTTTTCTAGCCTCTGATAAAAATGAAAAAAACATGCCCTTGATTATGCAGACAGATATGTTGTGCAGGCAGCTGTGTCTCAGTGCTATGCTAGTATTTTTGTGCAAAACCTCTAAGACTGAGACCCATCCTGTTGTTTAAAGGATATGGGGATCATGGGGATTTTTGGGTTTTGTTTTTTCAGTTTTGTTTTTTTCTTTTTTGTTGTTTGGTTGGTTGGTTTGGTTTTTGTTTTTTTTTGTTTTTTTTTTTAAGTAAGCAAAATATTAATGTTGAAAATCATGGATAGATTTCCAATGAAATTTCCTTAACAGTGGATTTTTAAAGTTACTGTATTTTATTGTATTTTTCTTCTTCTGCTGTTTATCTCTTTTATTTTTGGTGTTTTAGTCCTGCATGCTTCACGCCTTGAACACCTAGAATAAGAGAGGAGTAGACAGACCTGAAATAGAAGCTGGGTTGTTTTATTTCAACTCTGTCTTTCCCCACCCCTTATGCTCTGGTTTCATTAAATGAAGTGGGGGTTTTTTTGGTTTTTTTTTTTCATTTTACATATGAGCAGCTATGGAAATAAAATTATCTGTTCAAGATTCCTTAGGTACATTATGATAACAACAAGTTATGTCAGATCAGTTGGCTCCTGGCCTAATCTTGGACTAATCACAACCATTCCTTCTAGCCCATGTCACCACTGAGAATATTATTTCTATACAAAATTGCATTTCAGCAACCAACCCACCAAACAAAAAAACTTGCAAAAAAATTTCCTTTGACTTATTTCAGTAGTTTTGCTATTATGTTAATAATTGTTCATATTATTTTTCTTTCAAGAAAAGTATTTATAGAAATGTAGGATCCCTAATAATTTAGTCCAGTCCGTGTTTATTACTCATCTTTTATTCTTCTTTTATTCTGTATTTTGTTATTGTTGCATAACACTGCATTCTTGGTTGGAGGGAAAAATCTGTTACTACATCTAAATCATCTTTGCCCATGATTCTAGCTTCCCTTTCAGAACTCTATTAATAATTTTTGTTTCCCATATGCACTTTTCTTTCCCATATGCACATTTTTGCCTGAAGCAAACTATTCTCAGCATTTATTTTTGGTGTATGTCCAACATTGCTGTAATCCAGTTACAGCTATTTGTGCTGGTACAGTATCAGCTAAATCTATTTGCTCCATTTTGTCATGCCTACTTAATATTTTAAAAAGAAAATTAGTGAGATTTTTTCCACAACAGTATTGGGTCAAACACAGTTCACATGGTATATTGTACAATATTCAGTTTTGCTTTGTGCACCACTTACTGCCAAATTAGGATGACAGTTGGGCATGTGGATTTGAGCCATGTGTTAATCCAAGTTCATCCAGAGGTGTGTGCCATCCTTTCTAATACAATGGTTCAATTACAGCGGATGAAATTGCATTATCTTTTGAATCCATCTTACCATGTTGTCTGGCAATTAGTTGCACACATGCATCCCATATTCAAATGTTTTGGTCTCACACAGGCAGTAATAACCTTTAAAAAAAGGTGTTGACAGGAAAACAATTTATTTGTAAGATTTTCTTTACTAATTTTTTTAAGTATGAAATAGCCTAGAAGGTTCAGAGTAAGTTCAGTGGTGTTAAATTCTTCTGAAAAAAAATAAAAAAACCCACCCTTTTTCCACATTCTGGTAAGAAGCTATTTCAAATACACTGTTTTAACATAAATGTTACAGTCAAAAGGATGCCTTTGTAGTCCTGCATTGCTCTGGTTGGGGTGCAGTAAAGTTGCTAAAAGGTCATCTACTGCTTTAAACTATAGGACCAGCAACATTTGGGACAGACATTTTAGTGCTCTGGTACAGATGACTTTACCCAAAATTTTGTGTGCAGGTGGCCTGCAGACTATGTCTGGTCATGGAATGTGTGGATTCTTTACACCCCCCAACCCTGTTGCAGCCACTGCTT
This sequence comes from Pardalotus punctatus, assembly GCA_013400915.1. Classification (NCBI taxonomy): domain Eukaryota; kingdom Metazoa; phylum Chordata; class Aves; order Passeriformes; family Pardalotidae; genus Pardalotus; species Pardalotus punctatus. The sequence goes on along the minus strand of VZTX01026598.1, from coordinate 60,456 downwards.
GCCCTAATTTTTATATATATTTTATCTTATTTTGAGTAGCTTTTTTTAATTAGTTTTGTTTTGTTTGGGTTTTCTTGTTAATTCTGCAATTATCCAGATTTCTCCAAATACCTTTGAAAGATATATTAAAGCTTCTTTCTTTATTTTAGATTCTGAGTGGCATTTGAGAAAGCTGGAATAGCATTGGTTTAGTCTGGTGTGAACTAGGTAGCTTGCTATGTGACAAAAAGGCCTATAGTTTTAAGGTGATGGGCACTTTTAATACAGGATTACAATGATGGAAATGAAAACTGAATTTGGCCTTGTTAGTATTTTGTCTTTTATGTATCTAGTATGTAAATAAGTATGTTACAATTTTATATACATCATTTGTAGCTTCACTTAATGGCTATATATATATTTCTTTAATTGGGGTAGTCCTGCTGAAAATGGTGCAATAATGACTTGAATTATCTTCTGGTAGAGAACTTTTTAGGTGCTCAGGGTTCAATTTCCCTTGAGCACAGGAGGAAAGCAGCTTTCTGGACTGCTCGCACACCTTCAGTTCTTATGCTTGAGTGAAACTGCAAAAGATGGATTCAGTCTTATGTAACTTTACATTTACTGTACACATAGCAATTATTACCTTGTAGACTCCCTTAGCTCAAATTTTAAAGGGCTGGCTTCCACATCCACACTTGCAATTCAGAAATGCATTAACATTTCTTCTCAAACATTTAGTAACCTATACTCTATGCAAAGCTCTGTGAGTTCCTGCAGTAGGGTTTTTGTTATGTGTGAGTATATGGTGTACAGTTTTGGCTGTTCAGCAGAGTTCTGAATAAACCTTGCATTATCACATCAGTTTAGTACAACTGGGACAAGCACCTTGAATGAAAATACAACTGAAACTGATGTAAGTTTCACATGCAGCAATTTGAACTACAATGTTGTCAAAATATTTTCTCCACTGTTAGAGCATTGCCTTTTTTTTTAAAATCAAGAATTACTGCCAGGGTTTATTGTTATGCATTTCAGCAATGTCTAAGTTTTGAGGAATTTTAGGTTAGCTATGTAGGAGGAATTAAATAACTGAATCATGGGTGTTTTTTGCACCAAAGCATTTGTAAAAATTCATTTATCTCACTTAAAAGCATATTTGCAGATAGTCATAGTTGTCTCTTTGTCTTCAAAATCTTTAAGAGTAATTATTTTTTTAGATTTTATAATAGTAAAACTATGTATATTACAAATTCCTTTTAAATGTTGTCTATAGTTAAATCCTAGTTGAACACCAAGAGACATAACAGTATTGTTACACAGTCCTGTGTTTGTTTTCAGAAATCCATTTGTTATTTTCTATGGTTAAATGTATGTGAGATATGCTTAAGTTAAAAGAAAATCTAAAAAAAATATATACATATATATGACTCCATGAACCAATGACTGTCTTAAGGGCCTAAGGACATAGGTACCTGAGACTGGAGAAAAACCCTTGAATATCTCAAGGTGCATGGAACAATCAGCCCAGATATTTTCACTTTGCATTCCTGTCACTTCTATAAGAAGAAATAAAAGAAAATACTTGCAAACAAAGAATTCAGAATAATTTAAGGAAAAGAGATTGTATTAGTAAGAAAAACCCGAGAGGGCATTTACAGAAAACTCTGTACAGAAGGTTATTGGCAAACACCAAAGGATTTTTAAGGGATGAAAAACAGAGGAGAAAATGAAACATCAATAAGAATCTTGAGGACCTTACACACACAAAACCAAAAAAAAACCAAACCAGAAACAAACCAAACAAAAAATCACATTTATATGTAAAAGACGCTGGAGAGTTGTTAATATATGGCATAGGTCTTTTTGGCTTTATTTTAAATTCAGCCTCTTGTTCTCTCCGCTGTGTTTGTGCACATTAGCTTGTGCACATTAGCACATACCGACGCTCATGCTGTGGTTTAGCATTTAGGGCAGATAACATTCTTCTCGGACTTGTCATTTGCATCTTCTGATGCAATTTTGTTGACAAGGTCTTTTCAGGCATGCAGGGGAAAAAACACTCCCGTGTCTGTTTGGATCATTGGTAAAGGAGTATCTTTTCCAGTACTTTGTCTAGATGCTATTTCCACAAGAAAGCACTTCGCCTGTAAAGCTTGTACATATAAATGTGCTTCAGCAGGGTGCCTGTGACTTGTGTCGGGGTCAGCTCGAAAACGACTAAATCTTCCTGAAAATTGCAAGAGTGNCCCCGGGCTGGCCGGGCCCCGCCGCTCCAGCAGCGCTCCATGCCCGGTGGCCGCGGCGAGCGCCGGGCGCGCCATGCGTGCGCACCTTGCCAAGCAGCACAGCTGTGCCAGGGGCTCCGAGGGCTCGGATGGAGGCAGGAATGTGTCCCCAGCCGCCAGGGATGCCCGCTGCGCCTGCCGCTGGCACCAGCATCCCGTGGCCCTCCAGCACAGCTCCCAGGCGCTGCCCTCCTGGGCACCTGCGGGTGCCGGCCCGGGCAGGGGCAAATTGCTGCCTTTGTGGGACACGGTGCGGAAGAGCCCCCCCAAATCCCCAGCCAAGCCCCAGGGCAGCCCGGGGCAGTGGTGGGCAGAGTGCGCCTGTGCCCACGGCTGGGCCCCCCCGGTGCAGGTGAGCTGATTCTTCACTCTCCGACCGACTTAGAGGATGCTCCAGGGAAAGAAAGTGAGGTTTGGTGGTGTTGACAACTTTTCGGAATGTGTCTTGATGTGTCTTTAGTGGTTTATTCTGGAAATTTTATGTGCGAGGGCAAGCTGTTGGGTGGTCATCTGTGTTTGAACGTTTCTTCTCTGTTGCCTGTGAAAATTGTGGGCTGCTCTTGGAAAGGTTTTCTTGTTAAAATGTTTTGGTTTGTGCCTCCAGGTTCTGCAGACTTTGTATTCCATTGTGGTGAATACAACTGATGTGTTTATCTCCCATGTGTAATGGATTTTGTGAGCTTCTGTAAACAGTTCATTTTCAAATATCACATGAAGTTGAAATGATATTTTAACAGACAACATGGGGGAGGGGTGTTAGAGTTACTGATGAGAGAAAGTGTGACCTGTTTCTGCTATTTGGAACTTCAAATGTAGTTGAAATTTTTAATAAATATTAAATAGCTCTTTAGCTTTGACAAATCTATAGATTTTTTTTTT
>VZTX01026598.1:0-54584 GCA_013400915.1 Pardalotus punctatus | reverse complement strand
AAAAAAAAAAAAAAAAAAAAAGAGAATTTATTTTAAATGTTCACCCAATGTGTAAATGTGAGAATAAATAAGACATTGGCAGCTTCCAAAGTGGAGTTTTTTATTACATAAAGTTCTGAGCAGATATTTTTTTTGGGAGAGACTACTTTCTTCAGACATAGGAAAGACATGACCCCTTGTGAAACTGCTTCTTGATTAGTACTATAGTACCAAATTAAATGCATAGATCCTTCATTCCTAGTGTGTACAGCTGTTAGTAATGTACACTTTGGTATCCTGATCCTAACAAAAATGTTGATTTTATTGCTAAGTGCATAGCTCCATTTTCTTTACCAGTTTCTTCTTCTTTAGTATGTCAGAGCAAAGAGTGGCACTCTGTTGTTATTAATATTTCAACTGTCTTAGAAATTCTGCTTTGCCTGCTTGCATGTTTATGTTTGCTTCTAGTGTCATGTCGAGTTGTGGGTACAAAAATGCTCTCTGGATATCCAAACAGAAATTCAGTTGGAATTACAAAAAAACCCCAAAGAAACACTAAAACCCCAAACCCAAAAACCCCCTAATTTTGAAAGTGCATTAAAATCATGGTTATGCAAGTTTTAAACGTTCCTGTTGCTTGGAAATATTTCTTATGTATCTTCAGTGCACTGAGTAACTCTATGACCATTAGTATCATGGAACCATATAATTTGTGTGATTTATTCATTGATTTCATACTTATGGTCACTGTTATGCTGTGAGAGATCTGAGCAAAATTTGAGGGTGTAAGAGGGCATTGCAGAGGGAAGGAGGTGACCTGGTGTTTTCCATGAGCCACTGTAACATGGAATGTGGTTTGTAACATTGGATGGACTTTCCCAGTAGGCACATCTAGATTTAGATGGCACATGCAATCTAGCAATTAATTAGATTAGAAATACATGTGTAGCTGAAGGTTTGCAATGGACGTATTCTTTGTGCAGAAGGGACAGAGGGATAGGACTCTGTATTGCCCGGATTGTAGATTGAAGAGGAAATTGCAGAGTTTGAATTGCTGTTCTTGTTTTAGGAAGTCCAAAGTGTACATTTTTTTTTGTGTGGTCTGTATGAAAGAGGTCCTCCTCTAAACACTTTCCCAATGTGAGTTTTTGGATTCATAGACCTCAAGATCATCCTTTTGAAGGGGAATAAAGGTGTAGAAGTAGATTCCCATCTTTGGCTGTTTCCCAGTTCAGAAGATGATATTGGACTCCACTGAAATTTAACTAACTCTATTTGCTATCAAATTTTTGGCCCTTTGATTTTGAAATGTTCTCAAAGAAAATCAACTCATATCAGATAGTGTCCTGGACATGTCATCTGCAAAAATGCAAATGTGTTTTGTTTTGAAGACTTCTATAGAAGTGTAAATGTTCACCTATTTTTGAATAGTTTGCTGTCAGTGTCAGCTTTGATGACTTTTTTGGTTGGTTGGGGTTTTGTTACAGTCAATATCAGAACAGGTTTTTTGTAGTCAGTGTCTTTTAGAAGAAATAGCTTCACTGTTGTGTTTTGTTACCTCGTAGAGGCATGTGAGTGAAACCCTAGGCTATAGATGTGACATGAGTTTAAAAGGGCAGTGAGCAGCCAAATTCTGAAGGATCAGCTGAGAATGGTCTTTTGTGTTTTAAGGCCTTTGGCGCTAGTGCTGAAATTCCAGTGTTTCATTTGAGAACTCTGAGTGGTGGGATGAGGTGAGAGCTTGCTTCAAGGCATTCTGCTACTCCAAGGTCTACTCCAAGAGATACTGGCTCTTCCAGCAGTGTAAAGAAATGATTTGTCATGGGTTGTGTTTTAGAGTTTAGATCACTCCTTTCAGTTCACAGATTCCCACATGCAACTGGCCATTCTTCTGGCAAGCCCCTCCTGGCTACAAAGTTACATCAAGCTATTTTAGTTAGCTATGGGAGAGCTTTGCATTCTAATCTGGTATGTTCAAGTGCCAGTAAAATAGCAGTTAAACAACAAATGAACAGCAATAATTGGCTTTAAACTTTTTTTTTTTCCTTTTTAATCATCAAAGCTGTTGAGAGCTAGATGGTATAGGTTGAGTTCAAGATTTGATAGGAGTAGCTAGGCAATTTTTCATGGGGAAAGAAGTTCATATCCCATTCTCAGGGTGGTATCCACTTATCAGTGGATTTAGATGACAGCTCTTTATTCAGCATCTTGCCTTGGACTGATCCTTATGTTGCATTCATAGAAGTGAGGTCATTGAAACATTGTCAGCAATCTGTGCAGCTGCCATGTAAAAGATGTACTAATGTGAAAATACAAAAGCTGTAAATGTACTCTTTTGGAAGATGAGTGATATTGTTCTAACAATGCCTGTATCCAGTCTCTCTTACTGACACAGGGCTTTGAGACGCCTGCAGCATTCTGGGTGGCATTGAGATCTGATTCTCTCCCAGGACAGCTGCTTTAGAAAACCTTGATTTTGCATTCATATTTAACCTATTTCTTCTACCAAAACCAGGAAGTCATCGTTACTACTGAATTCATATGTTTGGCATAAAAAAGAAGATCAAAGCTTAGCCTTTGAGACCCCTGTGTTTAGGCCAGCAATTTCCTTAGCGATGTAGGGAACAATTCTGGTCAGAAGTAACATGAAATGTGGTGTAAGAGCCTTCCCAGGGAAATATTGGAGTCATCATCCCTGGAGGTGTTTAAAAGACATGGAGATGTGTTGCTTAGGGACACGGTCTGGTGGTGGACTTGGCAGTATTAGGTTAATGGTTAGACTCAGTGACCTTAGAGGTCTTTTCCAACCTCAATGATTCCATGATTCTGTAATATGTGTTTCCTTAGTGTAATGGCTGTTCATGTGGCTCCAGTTTGAATGGTATGCAATGAAAAGGTCAGAAACTTAAGTATGCTAAGGCCACATTAGGACTTTCTCTATAAATGTGAAAGTTCCTTTTTTGGTAGGTTTGGGACTTTTTTTTTTATTTATGGGTTTTTTTAATTTTTTCTTTGTTTATTTGTTTTTTGGGTTTTTTGTTTCTTTGGGATTTTTTTGTTCTTGTCTTGGTTTTGTTTGTGGGGTGTTTTTTTGTTTTTGTTTGGTTGGGTTTTGTTTTTTTGGTTGGTTATGTTTGAGTTTTTTTAAAAGAAAAGGAAAAAGAAAACACCAATGTTAGTCATGAGGCTTTGTGGCCTTCAGTATGAGGAACCTGGGGTTGTGTCAGTCATTCCAGATTTTCCATCACCTTGCAAGAGGTAATTCAGCAATCCCTGCCTTGGTTGATAAGATAACACTGCTTTGCAAAGGCCACCGGTAGTAAAAGAAAAGTGGATATTCTTTTATTTGTTGTATAGTATCCTATTAATATATATTATTATATTAATGTATAATATCTATTAATGTATCAGGTCTTTCAGTGTTAATATTTTTGATAATATATAATATTAAGTGTTAGCAACGAAATTTAAGAAATAGGTATGGTTACACAGATCGTGACAGTATTTGTGTGCAAGATGCTCCATATATTTTTCCTTTAAATACAGAAGTGGATATACTATGTACTGTACTTCCCAATGATAGTAATGATTTATAATTTAATTATACATTATTTGGCTCCTGCTGATTGTTCTGTCATAAATATGTCAATGCCTAATTTGTGTGTCACACCATGTCTAGAATTGCATTTATTTAAACCCATGTTTCAAAGTTTCTCCTCCTAGGTGCCCCAAAAAGCCAAGAATATTTTCTCTCCTTGACATATAATTTGGTTTCTGGGCTATTCAGAGGTGGAGGAAAGGGGATGTAGAAAGGGAATTGTAGGGTTTGGGCAGGGATTGTTTGTAGCATTGGTAATTAGCCAAAACTGCACAAGTATTCTGATAGTCCTCCTGCTATCATAAATTTCTCTAATACTTGCCATGTTTATTCACCCATAGATAAACTGTTCATCATCTTTGAGAACAGAGGGGCATTCCTCTAGGGCCAAACTGGCAGAACCCAAAGGGATTCAAAACCTTTTGGTTTTCCTGCACTTTTTCTATATTCTGCCATGTAATACACTCCTAGGACTATCCAGGAATTTTCACCTACGTAGATCCTTGCTATCACAGGAACTTAGAACACAGGAAAGTCTTTGATCTTTCCTGTAGTTCTCTGATGGCACAGCCTACCTAATCGGAGTTTAGTCTTCCTGTCTCTTAGACTGGTTCATGAAGTTATAGGTTGCTGGAACTCTTTTGTGACATGTCAACAGGATTGATAAACTGGATGCTCTCTGGACTAAAAGGAAAAAAACCCCAAAGCGGTTGCCTTATGACTTGCACAAAATTATTAGGAATAAGGCTTGCTAGCCCTAGTTGGGCTTTGTTTCTAATGTTCCACTGCATTTAAATTGGGAGTTCAAAGGTGCAAACCGTTTCCAGAAAATCAGCAAGATGGCTTTGGTCTAATCAAAACAAAAGGAGTGAAGGGTGATGCATGACAGTTTAGAGCTGGACACTGAGCAATGGCTCAGACTGAGATAGAATTTGTCTCAGCTATTTTGGCATGACTTGAAGACACAACCTAAAAATTGATTTATCTTTTGGAAATGTCTCTCTACTGTTCCGGGGTATGAAAATGTCAGACTTGCAAAAAAAATAAAAAAAAAGAAGGAATTTCTGCTTATAGTAATGACAAGATTTATAGAGTTTGCCAGCTTAGCTCTCTGTTTCTCCATGTCTGCCTGTGACTTTTGGATGAAGGATAATAAAAATAAAGCCAAAAGAAAGTCAAGAAAGAATAATTATGGATTCAATTACTTTGCTTTTAAGTACTGTGTTTGCTTTGAAATAAGCCTTAGATAATTACAATAGAGTTTATAAATTAAATAACATACATTCATTAACCTTTTTGTGTATTTTTTTATAAATTTCTCCAGTTAATTGTAAGAATTGTCTCAATACTCGCCTAATTTCAAGATCTCCCATCATTTTGAGAGTTAGAAATACAGGGATCAAAAAGGAATTTTTTATGTCTTGAAAACAGGGGTTCTGTATTATCTAAACCAGATATCAGAAAAACAAACAAAATAATCCTTTTTGTAAATTCCAATTCTGGTATAAGCTTTTCTTTAAGTCACAGGAACCAGCTATGAATGCAATACAAAATCCAATTTAGCAAAATAACATCTGGTTTTAGTTTGGATATATTATACTTTTAATACAGGGTTTTGTCTTTCTGATTAAGTATTTGTACAAGGAGAAGCAGGTTACTTCAGCAGCTGAAATTGTTCATATAATTGGTCAAACAGAACATCAGACAAATGATTTTTGTTATGCATTTCAAATGAGAGAAGAATGGAGTAGTGTCTCAGGATTCTTGAAGCTGCCATCCCAGAGCAGCTACACTGCACCCAGGTATGAAATCAGTTAAACTGAAGCTTTTAACACTGCTTGTTTGCTTTTAAGACTTCTTGTTTACGTTCGTTTTTCTTTTAAATTGCAATAAACACTTCCTTCATACTGAACTGCTATTCCTGGCATTCAGGATCACAGAAGTAGGAATAGGAATTCCTATTTATCTGTGTGCTGGTTTGTCCAAGATTTTATGTTGTGACCATCACTCACCTGAGAGCTGATCACATTCATTGAAAATGTACGGTCTGAGCTCTGTCCTTACTTTTCTTCCTTCTGCAGCGCCTACTTTGGGGGGGGGGGAGAAAAGGTGTTTGAAAGACCTATTTCATGGGCCAGTTGATGTCCACTAGCACACCTCACAGCTCCTAGTGCCAGCACAAAGCTGAGAGCAGAAGCGTGTGGCAAGGGTTGTGTCCCAGCACAGCTGCCTCTTCCAAAGGTAGGCACACTGATGTGCAGTCTGGTGTGTGCAGCTTTGTTTTGACAACACAACAGTGCTCAGGGTCCTCCCCATGCTAAGCACAGAAACTTGTAACAAGCTCATTTCTGCCTCCAAGAATTCAGAAATAATAATGTTTCACTTAGAAAATGGAGAGTTTTGGAGACTTTTTCCCTTTCTGTTTTCACTTTCTGCTCAGCAGGCACATTTGGGTTCTATCAACACCTGTCCATCTTGCAGTCATGAGTACAGAAGTCACTTTCTACTCTCTGTGAGACTGCAGTTGGGTACACAGCATCAAACAGCTAAACATTTTGGAAGCAAAAACCCTAAAATTCGTATCTAGGTATTCAGGTAGAAATATCAGAGCCCTGGTCTCATATTCAGTCTGGGGCTCATGCTACCACATTTGCTACTGTGTTCTGAATGGTCTCTATACCACCAGCTCAGGCAAAAATTTGGAGGCAGGTGCTGTACAGGGCCACCCTAAGAATCACACCCTGTGCCTTAGAGTGTTGTCCAAATGCTTCTTCAGCTCTGTCAGGATTGTTGTTTGTTCCCACTTCCCTGGGGAGCCTCTTCCAGTGCCCAACTGGGTGAAGAACCTTTTCCTGATCTCCAGCCTATATCTCCCATGTCACAGCTTCATGCAGTTCCCTCTTGTCCTGTCCCTGGTCACCACAGAGATCAGTGCTTGCCACTCCTCTTTCCCTCATAAGGAAGCTGTAGACCATGATGAGGGCTCCTCTCCGTCTCATCTTCTCCAGGCTGAACAGAACAAGTGACCTCAGCTGTTCCTCATGTGGCTTCCCCTCAAGGCTTTGGACACTCTATATCAGCTTCTTTCCATGCAGCCCAGGATACAGCTGTCTTTCTGGGCTGCAAGCACACATTGCCTTTCATCCACCAGTTCCCCCAAATCCTGGTTGGCAGGGCTGTTCTTCATCCATTTCATCCCCCTTGACACTATATCAGTGTTTTCCCTGACCCAGGTATAGGACCTTGAAACTTGGCCTTATTGACCCTCATGTTGTTCCCATGGTCCCATTGGTCATTTTGGAAAAACCTGGCCTATAGTATTTACAACAACTTTGAAAAAATTCATAGGTTACAAAAATTACTCTTATAATTTTTAACAATTGTTATTTAAATCTTTAATGATATTAAAGAAGTGAGACCTCACAGAAATATGAAGAGGAGCAATACCAGATTGTTGTTAATTTGCCTGTAATGTACTTTTTCTGTAATGTACCACATGTAGATCTACTGCTACGTATGAAGCAGAGTCATGATATACTGCAGTTGCCTCTGGGGCAGTTATTAGCTTGCTCAGCCTCTGCAAGTATAAAAGTAGAAGCAATCTGATCACTTCTGCAGGCATAAATCTGCAAAAATATTATCTTCTTTTTTTCTTTGAGTTGTCATGGCAGTATTCTCAGTGGATCTTCTCTCTTACCTGAGGTGCATTTAAATCTATGTAGTCAGCACAAAACTGGAATTTACACATTACTTTTTAAATAATTTGTGCTGGAAATTGAGGTTATCACTCCTAGTTATTTTGGTTTTAAGCATTGGTTGCTGTCTATCAGCTAAACTAATTCATGTACCAAGAAATAAAATGTCATGTTAATCATACAGAGAATACAGAAAGGAATGAATCAGCTCTTAGTAGTGGATGAAAATGCAGAATTGCAGAAATATTTTGCTGAATGGACAAAACCTAAAAAGCTCTTCAGACTCATAATTCTTTGGTCCTTGTATCCTCTGATGGTAGTCCTTGTCATATCTAACCAAAAGGTTGCCTTTTGCTCATTTTATATAGTGCCCTTTCAAAATGCATGTTGGTACTGGGGAAATTTTGTATCTGTTTTCCTTCTCACCTTTGCTCTTTTCGGTCCTCTTTTTGAAGAGTCCCATTACTTCTACATATTTTTTTTTCATAACTCATCTGTATGTTCACATTCTTGAATGGTTGCCAAAACAGTAGTGGAGTTACTGGGTTTACCTGTATGCTCTTTGTCTGATTTCCAGATGGAAGTCTTTTTTCTTGTGGTTCACTTGCCAGGGTTTGTCCTCAGGTGATAATAACTTTAATGTACTTTCTGCCAGTTTCTATTTCATCATGTTACCGCTTGCACTTGAAGGTTCAGCAAATCTGACAAACCAGCAAAAAGCAAGAGGGAACAGAATTGCCACAGCAAAAACATTTGGCAGCAAGCGGATGAGGGGTAAAGGAGCTAGGTTTTGGTTTTATTAATAATAAAAGCAATAATAAAACTACAAAGATGCAGGAAATTATTTTTGCAATCTCAAGTATTAGTTGGTGTTCAACAAACAACCAGGGGCAGGAAAGGTGATGAAAGCAAAACTGATCCTGTTTGTTTTCTCCACATGTCATTACTGCCTGATGTCTTGACATTTCTTAGAGCGCCTCAGAAGGAACAGCTATATGATTTTTGTTCTCTGATACATTTGTGAGTTAGGTCAATGTTCATTTCACTTTACACTGGAAAGGCTGAGGTAGGAAAGCTACCAAACATTTTTGTGGATTGTACATAGAACAGATGGGAGAGCTTAATTTTCAGCCCCTTTGTCATAGCTTAATCCTAAGGCAACAGCTAGACTGAACCTACCTGCACTATTTGTTGAAGAATTCTAAGTTTTAGCTGTTTTGTACTGGTTTTGGCTAACCCAGCTATGTGGAAGGGTATCTGATATCTGTTCTCATTGGACCTCTAAGGGTCCTTGCTGCTTGTGGCCACTCTTGAGGTGCATCATCAAGCTCAGTTCCCTTGCTGGGGACCCTCAGTGACTTCCTGGGTCCATGAGCCTGGGTATGTTGATAGAATTTCCATCTTTTTGAGGTTAATGGTTCTTCATGTTACTGCAGAAAGATGCAATGGTATTGGGTTCTTTGTTGAAGTGGATCAGTTTGCATCATCTTCTTCTATTTATGAGAAATTTTAGCTAAAAGCAGGGCTGCACTTTTGGCGTGAGGCACGTACTGACTTGGAGATTCAAAGCAATTATTTAACCAGCACTACTTTAAGCTTTTCCATCAATAGACTACGCTCCTTTCAGCAGTTTGAGCTGACCTTATTGCTGGGGTGTTGTACTGGGCTGGACAACACAGTTTCACCAGTTCCTTGTACTAATGAACTGGTCAACTTGAAGTAAGAGGAGAAAACACTGGAAACGCAAGAGCAAAGCAATGGCTGAAAGAGTCATTAAATGTAGATGGAACTTATTTTAAAAGTATTTTCCTTCAAATACAGAAGTTCAATAAGAAGCCACTGTTGTGGACCACAGTTCAGCAGAGTGCTTAACACTGTTTCCAAATCACACTGATAGAGTTGGTGTTGGTGGGACTTGGTATTACCGGCAATATTTTGAATGCTGAAGTTAACCCAGTAGTTAAGTACCCTTCTGAACTACAAAGTAGCAGTCTAACCTGCAACTGTTCCTTTTTTTTTAAGTTCATGCTATTTTTTTTTCCATTTCCATGTCAAAGTAAAGAAGAAAAATCCTTTAAAATCCATCTGATCTGATACATAAATTGACATAATAAAAAAAAAAAAGATGTTTTCTGTGTATTTGATATATTTAATTTTGAAAATGCTAATTCTGCATTTGTTTGTAAATTTATCTTGAAACCACAGTGGAGTTTTGACAAAAGTGGAAGACAAGAAGGGGAAAGAAAATAACATTTTTTTAGAGATCTTGCACTCAGATTCAATCCAACAAAGGAGCTGAAAGGACAAAAAAGAAAAAAAAACTAATTGCTTCAATGACTGATTTTTGACTACTGCAGCAGTAGTGGGAAAAGTTAGTGAAGCAGGATATTATATCTATTAGTTGATCTGAAAGTGTTATAAAGTAGTATTACTGCCTCTGATTATTGGATGGAAAAGTTCAGACATTGTGATGCAGGATTTTTGGGTGGGAACTCAGCAATCACTACATTATCTATCCTTACTTCCCTTTGATTGAAAATTCAATAATAATAACTAGCAAAGCCCTACAGACTTAAACAGCCCACATATTTCTTCAACCATAAATAAATAAACCTGTATGAAAAATTGAATGGCTACATTGTTCTTATTCTTCTAATGTAAAATATTTCCCTTGTGAACCGCTCTGTTATCTCTGTCATTTGTTCTTAATGCGTTAGAGGTTTGTAAACAACCGATTGCCAAAACTCCAATGAGGCTTTATAGATGCTATTATCTAAAATTTATTTTAAAAATTGAACATTTTAATGTTTGTAGGAAGGCAGTAATCCAGTTGGAAAGGTTTAAAAAGGTAAAGTACAGTTAAACAATTTCTAAAATTCTCTGCTGGAGACATAGTGGGCTATTCCCAGCTGACTTGTTATATTAACTCATAAAAAGTAATTTTACTGATTGAATTATTTACCATTTACTTGATTGACAGCAGCACTTGTTTTCATTGAATAAATACTTGTTATAAATGGCATTACACATGTAAGGCATAAACAAACATGGAATGCTATTTTTCCTATAAAAAATAAAGCAAAAACTGGGAGAGTTGTGTTTTTGTGTATAAACTGTATGAGGTTTTATGGGATGTAGCTGCATCAGATTTTGTCATACTTTGATCTTTATTCAATATGAGTTCTTTCTTAAAAGTTTTGTCATCACTGTCTTGACCTGAGGTATTGCATGTCAGTAGTGGTTTTTCAGAGATACTGGAAAAGCTTTAGGTATTCCATAAGATCATTTTTAAAAATATGATGGAAAGCGTTCTGAAAGGAGCTCTAATTGGAAGACTGGTAGATCAGGTTGTGTTGAGTTGGCCCCAGCTGGCAGAACCATTCTCTCCCTGCCCCTGCAGCAGGGAGAAAATCAGAAAAGCAGGAGAAAGCAAGCACATGAACTGAGATAAAATTAGAGAAGTCACGCCCCAGTTCCTGTCACAAGCAAAACAGTCCCTCTGAGGGAGTACCTGGTTCAGCATGGGTTTTATCCATCAGCCGTGGTCTCTGGTGGCTGTGCCTTCTTTGCCGCAAAGTACCATCTACTGCTCTGCTCTGCCTGTTCCCTCATTCTCTTCTTGGCATTTTCTGTCCTTCATTAAAGATGTTTTCACAGAGGTGCTGCCAGCTTGGCTGAAGGACTCAGCTGTGTCTGCCACGGTCCATTTGGACCTCTCATATTTACAGGACAAGGTACTCTGTAAATTAAAGTTTATTTTATGAGCTCATTAAGTAGTACAACAAACAAACTAGTTGCAACCATTTTCACAATAAGTGATCCCTCTTATGTCCTAGAAGATAATGGTTTAAACATTAGCTATTGATGAAGAATTGGCCAGTTATTTATGCTCTCACTTTCAAGGCTTCCACTTTTCTGAGAAGCAAATAATACTGATCATGTGGATCCAGGGAAACATTAGAGCACCTTTCAGTGTCTAAAGGAGCTACAAGAGGTCTGGAGAAGGACATTTTACGAGGGTGTGTAGTGACAGGACTAGGAGGAATTACTTTAAACTGAAAGGAAGCAGGTTTAAACTAGATATGAGGAAGAAATCCTTCACTGTGAGGGTGGTGAGGCACTGGCACAGGCGGCCCAGAGAAGCTGTGGATGCCCCATCTCTGGAAGTGTTCAAGGCCAGGCTGGTTGGGGCTTTGAGAAACCTGGTCTGGTGGAAGGTGTCCCTGCCCATGGCAGGGGGGTTGGTGCTAGATGATCTTTAAGGTCCCTTCCAACATAAAATATTCTATAATTCTACAAGGTCATACAAACAACTGTACTGGGTGAAACCAAAGGCCTGTTCAAGCCATTATCCCAAATAATGTACTGAATGTTGTGGAAGGAGTTTGAAGGGAAAGGAGAAGTTACCAGATCCTTGGGTATATACAGTTCATATATTTCAGAATTGCCATTAAATGAACTTTTTTTTTTTTTTGGTCAAATAAGGTACTTTCTGAAATGTGCTTTACAAGGATATTGCATTTCAGTTAATACTGAAGTACTTTTATAACAATTAAATTAGTGTAGGATTTTCTCATTAAAAGTAAATTAAGGGGTGAAGGGGAGAAGCAGCTCTTTGTCTTCCTTTCCTCATCTCCACTCTGTAAAACTACATGGGTTTTATTGCAGACTCTTCTTTGGGTCTTATAAGAAATTGGTTTTCCTGGGAAAACATACTTTTACCACAGGCTGAATAACATTTTTTTCTTTGAAAATTTTTATATCAGTTTTTTAAAAGAATCTGTTCATCAAAACTGTATCTATGCTGCATTGCAAAAGGCTTTCATGTTTTTTGAAATATTTTGTATTTTGTTCTAAACTAGGCAAACCTGTAGGATTTTTTTAATGCTGCTTCTTTATTTTTTAAAAATCAGTATTATTTTCTCAGTTTTCCTTGAATTGTCAAGTATTTTAGTCCTTCTGATGTTGTTTTTCAATTTGACTGTGAATATTTGGAGCCCTGAAATGAACTTACTAGGAGACAAACCAAAAATGTTTAATTCACAGTAAATGGCATACTGTTTAAGGCCACTTGTTTCCCTGTGCCTTCTACCAGGAGTTTTCAATCTCTGTCCTCTCACCTCTTCTGCCTCTCAACAAATAATTATGTCGTGTTTCCTTTTGGACACCCATTTTTATGAGAAAGTAAGGAATTAGGGAATATAAAAGTTATTTCTAGTATTTCATCCTTCATATCTGATATTTCCATTTCATCATGACTACCTAGCAGCAATGACATTCAGATTTGCTTTAGAGCTTCTTCAGCAAAAGTTGACATCTTGTTCCAGAAAATACGTGTAATGTCAGTCTTTGTGTGACATTTCTGAGCAGACAGCCTACAAATATCCCATACTCTCCTCCTAAAAAGACATTGTAACTGAAATAATGACCTTATTGAAAACTTCAAGATTTGTGTGCTCTGGGTTTTACCATTGGGTAAAACAGACATGTCTGACCTCTGAAGGATCACAGAATATGCTGAGTTGGAATGTACCCACAAGGATCATTGAGTCCAGCTTCTGGCCCTGTGCAGTACATCCCAAGAGTCACACCCTGTGCCTGAGAGCATCGTCCAAACACTCCTTGAGCTCTGTCAGTCTTTGGTGCTGTGACCACTTCCCTGGGGAGCCTGTTCCAGTGTCCAAACACCCTCTGAGTGAAGCACCTTTTTCTAAAATCCAACCTAAACCTCCCCTGACACAATTTCAGGCCATTCCCTCATGTCCTGTTAGTGGTCCTTTCATTTCTACACTACCCCCCATAAGTGCATGGAATATAAACCTGAAAAAGTAAAGAGAGGTGTCAGCTGTACGTTGGAAATGGAGGCTGGAATTTCATCTTTTGGGAGAGATAAGAAGTCATCCATCAGCTATTCTGTGGTTATTAGGGTAGTTTCCTAAGATGCAGTCAAATTAAACAAATCCTTGTATGCTGGCTCTTACAGTTTGTCACCCAAAGTCCTTGCAAAACTTTTTCTCTCAACAGTTCTGTATTCAGTTCCTTTCAAAATTTTCCTCTTTTCTTGAAAATATTTTGGCTGTGACTTTGAGGGGGTCTGATATTTGGGTACTTGCTGCTTTAGAATCTCAGTATAGAGAGCTCTCCTGGGTTCCACTGAGGTAAACCAGGTGTGAATATTTAGTCCAAAGTAACACAAAGGGAACACCGATTTTCACACATATATTTTCACTACTCAATTGTGGCACACAATCTAGTTAGGCAATTGCACGACTGTCCCAAAGTGAAACAGCTGTCTCGGCTCTAATCTTGCCCTCCTATTCTTCCAATGAGGTTTTTTGATTAACTTTTTATTCTTAGGATAGCAATTTGTACCAAGGATCTAATTAGAACTTTATGTAACACAGCCACAGCCCTCCTTTTGCAAGTCTGTCTCACCTCAGTCCTGCTAATCTTGCAGCTTTCAGTATGGAGCATTCTGAAATATCTGATATTTCAAGCTATCTCCTCTGGTTGAAAACAATTTCAGCTATTGAGAGTCGGGAACAGGGTTCATTTGATTCTTTTGTTCCGGTAAGGAAAACTGTAACATATCTCTAAAATAAGACATGTTTTTGAATTTAACTTCTATGTGTTAGGCTTCTTTGTGGGGGGGAAATGGATTAAACTGAATTCTGTTGAACTGAATGATCTTAGATCTCTGACCATAGCTCTTCTGGTTTCTTTCTGATGAAAGGATGAGTAGTAAAAATTGTCTTTTATAAAACTTGGTGCATTTCTGGGGAGAGAATGCATAGTTCTAGATACCTGGAGTTTAAATATATTGCCAGTATTTCTACTGTATCATTACTTTAATGAGCAAGAAAAGAGAGAGCTAGATATAATTTCTACTTCCTGAAAAACATGTAATTGAGATAGGGCTTTTAAATGATAATAAATATTAGTAAATATGAACAAATATTAATAGATATAAGCTGGACGTGTGGGTATTACTGCTTATCACAAAATAACATAGAGTAATATTGTATATTGTGCATAAAATAAAGCAATTGATTTCTTCTATGTTTACATCAATATGCTATTACTTTTAATTCCCAATTTTTTGAAGAAACCATTTATTTATTTAATGACATGTGCACTGGAAATCTTTTAATAGCAGATGTCTTTTGGTGACCGAATTAGCTGAGCCAGGTTGAATGTGCTGGAAAGGAAAGAAGAGAGTGTCTTTCTTTCTTCCGTGTATCTTCATTTCATGAGAAATATAAATTTAATGGAGTATTTTTTAAATGAAAATGTGCTAATACTGTGCAAAAGAGACACATATCTGAACTGTTAAGTATGTGATCAACAACATGAACAATTATTCAGTTTTAACTGTCAGATAAGGATTGAGCTAATAAGTGAGCAAAGGGGTCTTCAATAACAGATGGGCTGATAGCAAAAAATGCTTGAACCCCTGTTTGTGTATGAGTAGAGAGCTTATAATAAAAAAATGCATTTCAAAATGTGTCACAAAGCATATAGTAGCATGTGAAGGATGGGCTGACTTTAACTTTGGAGTCTCTTGCTTTCTCCTTGTTACGGCTGCCCTAAAAAACCTTGTGCCTCCCACAGATTCTGTGTTCTTCTTGCTGTAATATTTTCTATGTCATTTTTCTCCCATTCCTCTGAAGCACACGATGTTCCCATTTCTTGTCCTCCCAGCCAAACATTTATTTAGTATCAGGGTCAGGTCTGCAGTGGGGTTTTTATATGTTAGTGCTCAGAATTGGTGCACCTGCCTGTGAAGTTGCTTAGCTTTTGGAAAGGACCATCACATTAGGTGTTAATTTTTCCCAGACGTCCCATGGCGAAAGTCAGGATTTACAACAGGCTGAGAATGGTAAATGTGATATTTCTGGCAGGCATCATAATTTACTGGAGGAGGGGGATATGTTTCATTTGGAGGGTGGGATTGGTGCCTAAAAGGTAGGGTAGGAGGAGACTGGATTTGTCCAAATGGTTTGGGGGAAAGGCTGCTTCATGTCTGAATGCCAATTTCTTGGGTTAGATGTTGAATTGTTTTTGAGGTTGAAATGCTGTTATACAGGCACAAGAGAAATCTGAGTTCTGAAGCTGAATATTTTTAGGACTATGCTGTTTGATTCCTATATTCTGTCTGCCTCCTGCCTTAAGCAGACAGCTCTGTTTGTGTTACTAAATGCTGTGCTTAGTTCTTTTCCAGGTGTTCTTTCCTAGCACCTGATGTATAGCGCATAAATTTCAGTTTCCTGTGTCAGGAAATGTTTTCTTTATGCCTTCTAACAGTTATCAAAGCTTATTGCTGAAAGCCTTCTCCTGGAGCTTTTCCATTACAAAAAGAGAACTAAACCACCATCATATCAGAGACAGACATCCAGGAGTTGTTTTTTATTGTTATTGCTATTATTAATAGAGGAAGAGGCTGCCTTGACACTCTGAACCATTTAATGTTCCAGTGTTTTGGGAGATCCTGCTCAATGCGTGAAGGGTTGCTGTGACGTTTGAAGTTCCTCTAACTGATCTGCAAACCCTTCTTCTCAGTCTTGATAGATCAGTTCTGAGTTTTTAGGTTCTATGTGTTTGATTGTTACATCTATTGTGTTCAATAGACTGAAAGGTGAATGTTGTCTTTGTGTACAAGGAAAGTTGTTTTGTTTTGTGGGATAAGTGGCTTTTAATTATATACATTCACACGGTAAATCCAGAGTGCAGAATTTTCCTTGTCCTGTCCAGGTCACTGCTAATAATGTATACAAAGAGCAGCATCCTAAATGTTTGTGTTTCACAAAGCAGAAACTGTCTTGAAATCAATAACTAAAAGATATCCTGTAACCTAGGAACAGTCCTGTTCAAAGTGCTGCCTTTTTGTGCCTGCATCATGAGAAAAAGGGCCGTGTTACTTGCTGCTAGATAAGTCACTGTTCCCTTCTATTTTAATTCACTTTAAGTCAATAATTTTTTACTCAGTGTTTCTGCATCCAATTCTAGCCAAAATAACACTGTTCAGAAATGCTAAAATGTAAAGAGGGGGAAAGACCTAAGAGGTCACATCACCCATCTGTCAGAATGTGAGTACTGCCTACAGTACTCATTTCAGTGCTAACCTAAGTTTGTACGAGGAGTTTTAGGCAACAAAGCTTCAACCTCTCCTCTAGGGATATTATATTGTAGTTTGTTGAATTTGCCACATAGTTGTAGCTATGTATAAAATCTGCTTGATTGCCCTTGGCTAGAAACTGAAAAATATTCAAAATATTGATTGAAAAGCAAGTATAATTTTTCTGACATGAACTGCTTTTCAGCCTCATTCATAACATCAAAGTTTTTTGGTTTTTTACATTTATTCCTTTTGCTTTTAGTGCATTTTGTTAAGTCTGTTTTTTTTAGTACTCATCCACCTATTTGCACCAATAATCTATTTTTTCCAAGTTCACAAGGATGCTTTTCCTTTGGTCATTTCTTGAGAGGAATTTCCTTCTTTTTTTTTCCAGGGCTGTAATTTTAAGTAAGGTATATTTTTAAGGTCCTGTACAACTTCTTTGAAAGACTCTCAGTTTTGCTGTACTCTCCAGTAATTTCCATTGTATTTCAGACTTATAATGGCCCTTGGCACTTATTTACTTAAGCAATGACATATCATGGAGCTCCTTTTGTGGCACTGTTACTTCGCTTCAAGTTCAGTCCCTCTACATTGTTTCATTATTCTCCAAACCTACAGTGCCATGTTGCGTTGGTTTTGTGTTTTGAAATTTTTTGCTTAATGCTATTTCTAAGAATTAAGGGGTCAACAGCAATGCAGACTATATATTAGGAGAAGTAGGTGTAGTTTTCTTTCTCCCTGGAAAGTGCCTCTTTATAGAGGATCTATAAGGGTATAAAAATATATATAAGCATAATTGGTTGCTACTTCAGAGCCCAGCTCCCGTGAGTTCATGTCTGCACAGGATACGCTGTGTACTCAACATTTCCTTTCATAACCAAAAACATTGCTCTTTTGCTTTCTTCTGCTGGTCCAGTCTCACCTTCAATATATGATTTGTAGATTTATCAGAAAATAGGATGAATAAATAAAAGGTGCTGAATAAATATCTGCTCTACAGTGACATTTCAGAATAATTGGTGTTTCGAAGGCAAAAGCAGATTTGACTTGGGGAATTTAACTTTCTTGCCAGTTTATGAAGTCATTTAATTATTGAGTTGGATATTGAGAAATAAAGATGACAAACAAACTCACAATAAGGGAAAACACCTCATTGTGAGGCACATCTTTACTCCAGACACCTCCCCCTCCTCTAGCCATCACTTCAGGTCCCACTCAGTCCCTTCAGTGAGATGAGGGACTTGGGGATCCTCACACAAGGGGTTGGAGATGGGGTCAAGACATGTTTTTTTTCTTTGTTGCTCCTTTTTCCTCACCTTTTTCTTCCTTTTTACTTGTTTCTCCTGCCCTCGTGGTGGGTTGGTGGGTCTCATGTGACGCTTGCCGGAACCACCTGTGTCCAGCACAGGGAAGCCCTGGCTTCTCCTCACAGAAGCCTCCCCTGCAGCTCCCTTGCTGTTTCTATCTAGTATGGAGTAGAAGGAAGGCAGAAGAGACACAAGATTCGTGCTTCAGTAGGACACACTCCTTAAGCAAGACACTTGAATGTAGCAGAGTAAGGAATAACAAGGTGTAAAGTCTAGAAATTGCACTGATTTTTTTTTTTTTCCTCTGTGCAAAATTTTTAAACTACGAGGGAAATTGGTCCTAAAAACAGAAAAGAAATAGCATGTGCATATTTCTACTCTCTATCCTCAACCAAGATTGCATTATCCTGAAAGTACCATTCCCTTTAATCGGTAACAACCTGATGGCATTACAAAGGCTCCCAAGAAAGAACCCTGGCTGAGCTTGGCAGCCTGTGATATTCCCACTGGGTGCTACAACCTATAAAATTATGGAAAAACTGGCAGTTCTGGCATGTGCTGTCCTGCAAGCCACCCACAGAGCACCCAGGTTCTCAGGAAGAAGGATGTCAGTAAAGAAACTGAGCTTTAAAAAAGGTTGGCAAGCCCTACAGTAAAATACCAAGTAGCTGTAATTTATGTAACAGAGCATCTCCACTGAGAAATGCATTTTATGCCACATGAAGCTAAACCATGTAAAAGAGCTGATTCTCCCTGAGCTCTGGATAGCTGCGCTTCACACATGGATGTTTATCTTTTAAACTGTTGTACTGTGAGTGCAGTGGTCCTGCAGTGATTTAGGGTTTGAAACAAGCTGTCGGGCAAGTGATATATTTGGAATTATTTAGTTAATTTTATTCATCACTTAGAGATTCTGGGACATAAAAGGGCACTCTGGGACATCAATTAAAACTTTTCCAGAGGACATTAGGGTAGAAGTTTACTTCCACTGACATAAAAATCAAAATATTCTTTGTTCCAGCACAGACCAACTTGAATTTGAGTTTATTGCAGATACTCAAAATCAAGTTTGTTTCTTTAGGTTCTTCCTATATACTTAAATATATATTCATTATAGCTTTGCCTCTATACATACTTAGCCAGAATCAGCGAGTTAATTTGATGCATTTTACGGACCACAGTAATCCCCAGCTCTTCTTGTGGCCACTTCAGCACTGAAACAAGATCAGTGGTGATTTTGCTGTTTGTGCTATTAGAACCTTTCCAAAACTCTAAAACTTCTTTGTTTCTTATTTTCTTCTCTCTGTGGAGAGTTTTAGCTGTGACACCAGTAAGCCTTGGTGACTTCTGCTCTTGCTAAGAAGAAGTGAGCACTCTTTGGCACTGATTCCATTCTTTCTAGTCTGCTGTTTACAGTGCTCAGTGTAACAGATTACCTGAAAACAGGTGTTTCATTCTTTGAGATTTTGCTTTTTTTTTTCTTTAAGCTGCATTACAATTTTTAGTCACTTTTTTTTTTTTTTTTTTTGTGGTTTTGAGGCTGGTTGTAAAAGCCCCTTGCAGGAATAAGTGCTACACTCAAATTTCAGGTATTTGGTGATAAAAAAGGGTAACGGAATAAAAAACTGGATAACTTTTTTCTGAGCTTAATGAACCATGATTTTTAAAATTAAAAGTCATATGGTGGGTAAGGCAGCTTTCACTTTTGAAAAGAAAGGAGGAAAAGCCAAATATGAGAAGATCCCATAATTAGGTAGCAAGTACAGTCCAGATCCAGCCACTCCATTGTTTGTATTGGGATCACACATGTGTTTGTTTTTCCTCTGGCCCTGCTCAGCATTTGGAGAAAGTGTTGCAGGATTTGTAGATTGGCACTTAAGGACATAGTTTAGTAGTGGGCTTGGCTTGGCTTGGCTTGATGGGTTAGCATTTTGACTCTTATGACCTTAGAACCCTTTTCCAACCTAAATGATTCTATGATTTCATGATGGAATGGCTGTAATTTTGCTTTGCTTTTGCTTTTCTCTCTCTGGAAGGAGTTTTATCTTTGTGCACACCAAGGCTGGAAAAAAAATAAATAAAATACACATCTGGGTTAAATAGGATGCCTAAAATCTAGGTGCATGCTTTTCTTCTGGTCTATTTTGAGTGTTTGTGAGTTCATGTGTGTTAGCACAGAATCATAGATTTCCTGAGTTGGAAGGGATGCACAAGGATCACCAAGTCCAGCTCTTGGCCCTGAACAGGGCTGTCCCCAAGAGTCACACCGTGTGCCTGAGAGCATTGTCCGGACACTTCTTGAACTCTCTCAGGCTTGTTGTTGTCAGCACTTCTCTGGGGAGCCTGTTCCAGTGCCCAAAGAGCTTTTCCCACTGATATTTCTATGTCCTTCACTGGATTTTATCTTGGGGGAAAAATTGTCCGTTATGTTATCATTGCTAATTCAAACTGCTAAAAGGTGAGATCATTACTGGGGAAACATCAGCAATTGTAAAGTGGGTGCTTTCTTGCCATTTCCTCTGATAGTCTGTGAATCCACACAGAAATGTTAGACTTTCCTTGCATCTGGGGTTTTTTTTGAATTTTTTAAATAATGCCAGTTAATACAATTTAAAATATGAAATTATTCCTATAGATTAAGTAAAAACAATGTAAAGCCCCAAGTCTGCAAATAAGACGATCTCATTTGAAAGATGCAATTTACATTTAAATTAAATGTCTTTATATGAGGTTGCATTATATACCTAGGGAGGGGTCTTGTGGATTTCTTGAGGCATTGTTCTTCTATTCTTGGCAGCTGCAGCCTGCATGCAAAGCTCCTTTTGGCTTCTGTTTTATGTCTCAGAGCAGAGGTGGGATTGTTTTCTACAAAGTCATTCTTTAGATGTTCAAAGAGGTTCTCTATCTTTTACATTTTCTGATTAATGGCAATGAAATGACTTTTTATCCTTCTTAGTCTTATAGTTTGTAATTCAGTGGTAAATATGACAAAAGGTTCTGTGTGTTCTGTGATCTTGAGGCCTCAAAACATGCCAGAGAATTACTGTTTTGACATCTAAATTGTCATTTAATCTTTCCTGCTATTGTGTGTAAATGTAAATCTATTTCTTGCAATTGTGAAACTCATGAAAATATGAAATAAATTTAAACTAATTCAGTATTACTTTCTTAAGGCGTTAAACAGTCTGACATGGAGAAATGCAGCATGCCCTATTCATGTACAAATATAGGGACTGCTCTACTTTGTATTACTTTGTAATGCTAACATTTTGAAGTAATATAAAACTGCAAATGTATATTCCAAGAGTGTTTCAGACCTTACAGCTGCCTGCCTGGAAAGATGAGCCTTTAATCTGATATACAGTCCGCAGAGTTTGTTACCTGTATAAGATGGCAATAAGCCACTGACAACTCAGCTTACTTTTAGAATGGTAATATGTACACTGTTGTATTACTCGCAATTTCACCACCACCTTATTTTGATTTTAATTAAATATAATAATGTAAGTAATGACGGTGATTCCTTAACATGAAAAGCAATATAGAGTTCTAACAGCTTCAAGTTGAACAAGAGGAGGTTTAGATTGGATATAAAGGAAAAGGTCTTCACTGAAAGAGTGGTCAAACCTTGGAACAGGCTGCCCAGGGAAGTGGTGGAGTCACTGTCCCTAGAAATGTTCAAAAACCAGGCAGGTGGTGTGCTTAGGGACATGGTTTAGGGGTGGACCTGGCAGTGCTGGATTATTGGTTGGACTTGATCTTAGAGGTCATTACCAACCTTATTGATTCAATGAAATTAAAATTGTAGCAAGGAATAAGCACAGGTGGGCAATTTCAAAATGGTCACATACTTGGTTGTGTTTTCTTGTTAAGAAGTAATGTGCTGTGCTTATTATTTATAAAGTAGTTGCTACAGAACTACACTTGTGATTTCATGGTCTGGTGTTGAATACAGCACTGCACTGTAAGAATAATTAAAACAAGGTGTTATGAATGCTGGAGAAAGCATCTCAGTATGATATGGATAGTCTCTAAAACTGTGAGTAGTATGACCAAAACCAGTCAACCAGGATAATCCTAGCACTCATGGTGTGGGGAAAGTTCATCTTGTCTGAGAGGTATGAGGCATGTCCTACACTTGTAGAGCATTTGGTAGCAGAGTAATTGTTCATGAACTAGACCATGTACCTTTTTGTTCTGTTTCTACTGGCTTCAAGTGCTTTTACTCTATCTTACTTCTAAGTTGTGCTTCTGGCAGAAAATTAACTAGACTGTTCTTGCAGCAAGTCAGACAATCTTATATATATTTGTGGAAGCAAAGTCTGTTATGCTCAAATCCTTTAAGAAGAAGAAGAAAAGAAATCGTTAATTTTTTTTTTTTTTCCCAAAGCTATTCAAGTTTTGTCTCGGCAATGCCAATCTGTCACTGCAGCTGTCAGTGTGATGCCTTTTTTCAAAGTGCAGAGATGGTTCAGCTGAAAGCACTGCTTCCAGTCAAGGGCAGGAGAAAGGTCTGTGCAGGGAGCAGGAGCTGTAAGCTGGACTGCACAGTCCATTCTCAGCTTATTATAATACTCGGTAAGGATTGGGATGGAAAGGAAAGTGAGTGAGGAATGGCAAAACAGGATCACTCCATTCACTGCACTCAGTAGTATTCACACTTCTGGTGATTGGTTTTATTTTGCATCTGGGAGAAGCTGATAAAGTGTAATTTACCTGGTAAAGTGTAATTTAATGTCTTGGTCAAGACAGCAGAGCAGGTCAAAGTGCAGAATTAGGAATAAAGTCATTATCTTCCAGAAAGCCGTTTCTTCTCACTCAGTCTCAAATCTGGATGGAGACTGCATACAACTGTGTGGGTATATAGACTGAGAGGTAGTGCTGTCTCAATGACACTGTAGGCAGAGGTGCTCAAGAGAATCTAGACATGTTTTTGCACACCTTTGTTAATTTATGCACAGATAGAAGTACTGTTGATGAGTCCTGGTTCATAGATTTGCCAATGTTCTCAATAAGAAGTATGGAGATAGCCGAGTATCTTTTTTGAGACTTTGGTGAGCCAGTGCATGTGACATGTTTTCCAGTCAGCATAGATACAGACATATCATCCTGGAAGGTAAAATCTTTCCGACTGCTGGTTGATATTGACCATCTTTTGACTCATCCCTTCACTGATTTCACTGTGGTTACAGGACTGTTTTGATGCCATTGTGTACTCCATGGCTAGCACTATATTTAGGGCTCTCTCCAGTGATTGCAAACTGTCTTCTCAACTTTGCATGATTGAAGTCTCCTGTTTTTCTTTAAAGTGTGAGCTACAAACAGGGCCCAGCTAATGAAATCATCTCCATTTCCTGCACTTTAATGCAATTTTGCAGCTCAGGAGGTTAGTGTTCTTCAAATTACAATACATCAGAGAGACTGAAGCAAAATGTTTGTATTAAATCATATTTCTCATTAAAAATAAACCAACAACAACAACAAAAATAAACTCCCCCAAAAAAACTAAAAGGACAAGTTGTCACAAGAAGCACTGTCCCACATGTACGCACACAAAATCCCATGCAGAGATATGAACAGGAGGAACAGAAAAGGAGAGTGCACTGATGATACTAGTTTTGAGTGAGTGCATATAGTCACTATATCCATTTGAAACTATTGCTCCATGAATTTTTTCATTCCCATCTGTCTGAACAGGATAAATGCCCCAGTTGAAGAAAATAATTGGTTTGATAGTTTAGTTCAGTTTTTCAAGTCAGTAGAGAATACAGTAAGCACAGTGTTGTTGAAATTAACCATGAGAGATATTCTGTCTTGAAAACTAATCCTTTACAGGCTCTGTAGGAGGGCAGGAAAGCATCACAGATTACATCATTCAGAGGAGCAGTTTTAAATGCTCAGACTTGTGCTGTGGAAGGGATGATGGACCAAGTGATAACCTAGGGATTAGGATTAGTTAGGAAGGTGAGAAATGGAAACATTGTGGTTGGTGTCCATCCTCTGGGTCTCCAGAACATTTTGTCAAGGCTCATGAAGGACAAAGGGAGGTGATTACAAAGAGGGAGGTCAATTTACAAATGTTTGGTTTTTACCTTGCTAGCCTAACAGCTTTCCCTGATGCTCTGTGGATGAGGGAAAATCAGTAGATGTCATTTGTGTTGATTTTAGCAAGGCTTTGAGCACAAATTCTCTTTCATAGCCAAATGAGAGAGAAACTAAATGGATGGATGTACTGGAATATGAGTGGGACACTGAACTGCTGACCACTACTCTTTGGGTCTGGGGGTGTAGCCAAAGTCCAGTTACTGATGCCAAGTTACTTGTGGTGTTCATACAGAGTTGATAGAGGTGCTAGTGTTGTTTAACATGTTCATTAATAACCAGAATGGTTACATAGAGAGTACTGTCAGCAAGGTGTGAGATAACACCAGACTCGGAAGAGCAGATAATATCAGACACTGGACTCTTCCCTGCTCTTGAGAGGAATCTCAACAGGCAAGAGAAATGGGCTGAGAGGAACCTCACAAAGTTCAGTGAAAACATACAGGAGTTCCCCATGACAGAACTAAACACGGAGCAGTCCCAGCCAGGCCCAGTCTGGCTAAGCTGCAGCTTTGTAGAGAGGAGAGCAAGTTGCTCATGAGTCAGCCATTGCAGGGGTGGGGGCAAATGGCAAACTGGGCTGCACTATCAGCCTGGGCAGCAGTGTGAGGGACATTTAATCCCCTGTCAGGCTGCACCAGGAGGACTCTGCCCAGTCCCAAGTGTTCGCACATTTGCTAGTTTCTGATTTCTTTGTCTTTACTTCGGGAAAATCTGGTACAGACAAAAGGCTTTGTTTCTCAATAGCTTAAAGTGATTTGTGAGAATGCTTTGGAAAATTACTTTTGAAAGATGTTTGTTACTTTAGTAGATACTGTTTTTTAAATCAATGGAAAGATGCTTTCATTCTGAAATTGCAAACTTTGTTTATAGTTGGTAGTAAACCAGCACAGTAGGTGAAAATAAAAAGGAGATAAAATCAATACTGTAAAAAATTCCCAAGCTTTTTCTTCCTGTAGCAAAGGTAGCACTTTTTAAGTGTGTTGAGCTAAATATTAAAAACTATGATTTTAAAAAGGAAGTAATTTGTTTAACCTTCAATGATAATGCAATTATAGGCATATTCCATATGCCTAAAGCTAAAAATATTATAATTATATGGCCTTCAGTTTTACCTATGTGTCCAATAGTTTTGGGGCACAATGAGAATAACAGGGTATGAGTGTATGATATCTTTTCAGTTATGAAGCATTTTGATATCAAATTATACCTTACCGTGCAACTGGCCCATGCCATGAAATGCAGACACACCTGTTTCTATGCATTTCAGTTTTAATTCACAGTTTACACCGTTGTATAGAAATAATGGCATTAAGCAGCAGTTGCTGGTGTCCAGTAACACACAATTTCTTTGAACACCGAATTATCTTCTTTGAATGACTGCACAAAAACTGGGGGGGGGGGCGGAATATGATATTTTCACGTTACTTGAATTGTTGCATTAAAGTTGCATTCTTAATTTGGGTTGTTACTTATGTTTTGAAATCCCTCAGTAAATATCTGACGACAGAAATAGGATCAGTGTTTTTAGCAGCACCGTGTTCATGCCTACCATGCACAAAAAGACCCTGCAGTCTGCATGAGTTTAAAGTACAGAACACTCATTCAGTGAGAAATATACAGTGTGGATTAATAGAACTAGTGAGCTGCTGTGCTAAGAGTTAGTATTTTTATCAGCCCAATACAGTGCCTGAAGAGTCTTTGCTGCCCAAGCAGCCATTAGGAAGGCTGAGAAAGGGTGCCTTCCATCACTTTCTGTACTACACCGACTGCATGTTGATCCTTCTCCCGAGTCCTTGAGTTATTAACAATCCCATCTCAGCAGTCCTGCCTCCGTTTCACATTTTACTGATGGTGCTTGCCTCTGGCCTACATGTGCTCACAATTTTGTGGTTTCCTCCAGAGTCTGATCCAAGTTCATGAAGCTGGATCAAATCAGAGCTTGGCATTGGGTCAGCACCACTGAACCCCAGAATGGGAAGAGGAAGAGGTTAGGGAGTTTCAGGTGGCTGGAAACTAGCCTGGATATGAGCTACATCAAGAAATTAAAGATCAGCTCGGGCAGCTTTGCAGATGCACAAATCTTTATAAACTGGGTCTATATTTCAATCTTAACATCAGCTGGGCGTATGTGAACAGTGCCGAATATAAAGCTTTGACATAAGAATTGTACTATATGTGCATATACTCATACCTATACAATACCGCTAAGTAGCATGAACGTTAAATGTTGAGGTTTGTTCTCTGTAAAGATCAGTTAATCATCTTAGTTCAGACACAGGTGAACTTGTCAGGTAAGGAAGTTGAATACATCAGGTTTCTTACAGTTCTACTAAAAAAATGAATGACTAGATATTGCATATTCAGGATGTGGTCCAAAGTAATAAAATTGAAAAGAAAGACCACAGTGAGCTGTGGTTTGGAGGCTGAAAATCTATTTCCTTCATCCTTAATTGATTGAGCAGTACCCACAGTTACGTACAGTTGTACAATTTAAATTCAATGGGAAGACAGGCTTTTAGACTTTTAACTTAGTGTATCATTATTAGTATTTCAATATTAATGAATTTCAGGTCTTTAAATTTATTTTCTCCTTTTTTTCTTTTTTTTTTATCTTTCAGGCAAGCCCTGCCCCTATAATTGTCAACACAGACACCTTGGACACAATCCCTTATGTAAGTATTAAGGGTTTTTTTATAAATATGTGGCATTGGTTTATTTTCACACAGAATTCTGTTTGGTATTGCATAGAAGTTATCTTATAAATAAATCTTACAATCAATCATTTCTTTCATAGTTTCACAGTAAATTATTTTCTAGAAAAAGAAATTGGGAATAATAATTGCTCTCAGATGAATCATAGCATAATATGTACAAATAATTTTTGGTTTATGCGTACTAAAACTAGCCTTTCTTTGAAAAAAAGAAAAGTGATTTCATTAAGGCTGTCATCCTTTCCAGTGACATGAATATTTCCTTTTAGAGCCATGCACACCCTGCTAGCTTAATAGAAAGATACCTGGATGCACAGTGCAATTTTAAAATGGTGCAATATTACTTCATTTGTCTGTCTGTACTTCTTTTGTAGATGAAAATTGCTCATGATAAATAACAGCTCAAACTAATTGACTTAATATTTTCCTATTATTGTCTCTTCTTTTTTATGACTTCTAGGAAACAGATTATCCTAAAAGAAATGCATGTTTTTATTAGATTTAAAAAAAAATCTGTTTTTTCTACAAGCATCTGATATTACATCATTTAGACTAAAATCAACTGTAGTTTAAGATAAAGGACACAGAAAAAGACAAAGCAAATGCGTCACAAAGAGAGTAACAGGCTTAAATGAGTGGAGGAAAGAAAAGCACGTAGCACAAAGCTAGCCAGCCAGTATCTAATCTTTCTTGCATCATCTTAGTTATCTTTTCAGAGCTCCTAATTAATGTCCCTCATCTGTCGTGTTTTGTCCACATCTGTTTCTTATGATACCAGTGCATAAGCCTAATTATTTATCTACCTACACCAATCATGTTGCTGAGTTCTGTCTTTCAGAAGACTGTTGATGAGGAAGTTTAATAGGGGTTGTCCTGGCCAGTTTGTTACTGACAATTCATAAAACTTAGAAATTATGGTGCAGAACACAGGTAAAGATCACAGCCAAGAGCAATTTAGAAGAATGACAGTGCTGTAAAGCAGAAAATAATGAAATCCCTTGATGGGAATATTAACTATTGGAAGGCCGAAGAAGTTAAATAGAATTTCTCTGTTCATTTGCATTCAGCTTTTTTAAAAGGCTTCCTATCATTTCTGTCTCAGTTTTCCATCCTAACATCAGAACCATCTGCTGTGGTCTCACTTTCAATAGGTCTGTCTGGCTTTTCTCCTGTATTTTGATGAGACATTTTACACTTAGTGTTCTCTAGCCTTCCAAAAGGGACACTGTGAGCCCCAGTTCTCATTTTCAGCACTGGACCTGTGCCCAGGATCCTCTGCAACTACGGTGCTAGAATTCCTAAATACAGATGCAATTACACTAGTGACAAGATGCTCAGTCAATATGATTTATTCCCCTAACATATCCTATCAATACTTACACACTTTTATGCTACTTTTATACTAGATTCCTTTCTCAAATAATAAGGAACAAATGACCAGACACATTCAAGAGAAGTGTTGACAGCAGACTGAGAAGTGCCTGTGGGCTGTTTCAGTCTCCAACACGTGATGTGAACTGGATAAATAAACACAAGGTGCTTACTGTAGAAATGGGCAACTCTGAATTAGTCTTAGCTTGCTCTTACCCAGTGCCTGGGAAGAGTTATTTCTCTTAGCTCTGGGACACAGCAGCACCACCACAGAGGGACTTATTTACACTTGACAATAAGAACGGTCAAAGTGAAGTGTATCTGCTCAGCCCAGGCCACCGTAGCACCCCACAGGAATTAGGGTGTCTGCTTTACAAATAGGTATTTCCTTCTGCTCAGGGACTGTATGCTTGAACATTCTCTAAAATGAGGCACAAAATAAGCTATTAACAAAGGTCCTCTTCCTCCAAACTAATATTTGAGAGAGTGGGCTGGGAGACCTGTGTTTTCCTTCTCACTCTCAGGAGTAATTCAGTTTAATTTAGTTTGGTTTCATTTTATGATATTTCCTCTGCGAGGGTCATGCTGTCGTCACTGGGCCAGACCCATGTTTGCTTGTGTGTGCACCCCCTCCTGGTCTGGGGATTCTTCCCAGCACAGGTTTAGTGACAGCATGTGGTGGATTGACTCTGGCCACCAGCCAAACACTTTTCTCCCTCCTCTCTGCTGTGGGTCAGGAGGAAAATAGGAGATATACAAGCAGAGTTTTATATGAAAGTGATAAGTTAAATAGGGAAAGCAAAGGACTTTCTTGACAAACTTGCTACTGGGATAGGAAGGGCAAAATGGGAAGGAGAAAAGCCTTGATGGTGTGCAAGCTGTCTTCAGCAGTAGCCAAAACACTGGTGTGTCACCAACATTGTTCCAGCCACACATTGAATTATAGGTCTGTATATGCTACTGTGAAGAATAAACCCCATCCTAGCAAAACCTACCACAACCTATAGTATTGTGTGGGTCCTGTAATGCAGCCTATAACATCATGGGGTGCTAGGGGAGTTTTGTTTCTCTTTTAAATATTTGGGAATATAGAGACAAATCTTCCAAACTGGATGAGTTAAGTGTATGATAGTGCAGCCATCATCATATAATTTATTTTACAGGAAATGTAATTTAGCAGATATGCCCTAAAATATTTTTTCTGGAGGAGGTCAGTTCAAAGAGATAACCAAAAGCTAGATTTAATTATGATTTTGAAACTTGAACATGTGTCAAGCAGCTGCATTTTCAGCACTGTCAGGACTTCCAGACATGCCTGAAGGAAGACTGTAAGTGCCTAGGAACATATTTGGTAGGTGTTTAAGTATCCTTAGAGTTAACTAGTTAGGTATTAGCACTTCTGAAAGGCACTATTGTTTTTTTAATTACCATAAAATAAACATCTAACACTGTGAGAACCAAGTATGTAATGGATGAGAGAATCCAAGTTTTAAATTATTATATTTTCTCAACTATAAGCAGCTTGGTGTAGGTTGCTGATCCTCTCTCAGAACTGTAGGGTGCTTAAAACACCCAGAAGTGCTGTTCCTTGGGACTGTAGTGATCTTAGATCCTTGCTATTCATCCCTGATACTCAGCTCCTATTGTCAAAGTACACTTGGGATCCAGATAGGAAGAACCAGAATTTTTCAAATCCTACTAATTGGGTCATGTTTCCAGTGTTCACATTTCTTTTTTTTTCGTATTTAGTCTTTCTCTAGTCCTAGATGGTTGCACTTGAATTTTTTTGACTGAGTTTGCCTTCCACAAATCTGAGCACCATTTCTAAATCAACTTGTTGAATAAAATTAAAAGTCAAGGGAATACATAAGCAAGTGATATGTCTCCCAAAAATTTTTTACATACTAGTTTTTGGTTTCTGCCTGTTGGGATTTTCTAAGATGCTTGTCATGACAACTAGTTAATGCTGTCCACTCACATATTTGTAAAAAAAAATGCTGCTTAAAAAAAACAAACCCAAATATATAATTTTACTTTTATTAACTTTTTTCCTTAAATAACTTTAATTTTTGTTTTATTTACTGTAACAAGGTTAAGTAATCCATTTTATATAATGTAGAAATTATTTCCAAATTTAAACACCAGAATAAGCATGTATTTTCAAATTTTGATGAATCAAAATGAATTTTTTTTCTGTCATTACTAGCCACAGCCAATAGCTTGATAGATCCCTAAATAAGGTCAGGCTATTTTTAGTGGTGTTACATGCCAGATCAAGACTTCTCATTATTTCATTAAGCTGTTGGCACAACCTGTGTCACTGTTTCATTTTATGGGATGTACCCTCAAAGCATTTCCAGTTCATTAACAGCTCTGCCCATCCTCTCTGCCATCTTCCTCCAAAACCTCCTGAGTGTTTTTGAGAGAGCTCTCAAAGTAATGGTCAGCATTCACAAAGCATGTTCACATGTCATCTTTCCACTGGTCCATTGGAAAGAAATTTCCTTTTTACAATTGGTATACAACTGGTAAACTAGGTGATTTGTCTCATTAACACTCTAATGATTTAAAATCATGTAATTAAACATTTTGCTGCTGTTGACATTCTTCAAACCTTTCAACTCAATAAAAATCATCCATTGTGGGACTGGTTTTCATCAGTATGCTTTTCTTAGACGAGATAAAAGAAAATGCCTTATTCTATTATACCGTGTGTTATTCCTTATAATTTGGGCCTGCAGCAAATAACAGAAGAAACAGTTAATTAAGTTTTTTTCTAGGTTCAGTGGTTTGAAAACTTTGGCTTGCCAAGCTTTGGACGTGGGAATAAATTTGATAGGAAGCTTCGATGGTACAAAACGAATTATTCTGTGGCATTTTAAGCACAATTAAACATTTGTGGGAGTTTGTTTGTTCTCTATTCTATGGCTGTAAATTTTAGATCTCTTTGTATAATGAGAAGCATTAATCTAATAACATATGAATCATCTCATTTTCTCTGTTGCACAGAATAGGGCTTATTTATTTATTTTTTTATTTCCAAAAAGCTGTATAGCTCAGTTAAAAGTAGCTGTAAGGCTGGTTTTGCTGCATCACTTTCAGAAATTGAAGGGAACCTTTCTATTTATCTTATGATGGGATTTTATTTTCTTTCCATTTTAACAAGAAAATTAACATAAGTTCACTCAGCTGTTGTGGTTGTTCCCTTCTTCCCCCATCTTGTCACAGTCATAAGGTGTAAGGAATACGTACTTTATCATCCCTTCAGTCACAATGAATTCCTCATATTTCTTGACTTTCACACTGTTCTTTCAAATTATTATTATTTTATTATTATTACTCTGAGTTATTGCTAATTTATTGTTGGTTTTCTTTGCTGTTTATACTGCCTGTGCTGAGTTCAGTGAAGATACATTCAAGTTGTGTCCTGGAGAAGTAATTTTCAGACTGTGTAGGTTATGTTTTCATGAGCTGTACTCAAATCTTTGTATTGTTTTAAACTTGCTGCAGGGGTGGCTGTCCAGCTGTTTTGGTGTGTCCTGGCTTAGGGACACTGTGAGCTCAAACCCTTCCTGGAGCAGGGCAGTGCTCAGTGACACCTCCTGCTCAGGGACATGTGGGGGCCGTGATGGTACCAAAATGGGGAGTTTTGGAAAATTTTCTTCTCTGCCATTCAACCAGCACACCTGGATTGAGCACATTAGAAGGAGTTACAAAAAAAAAGGGCTGAAAAGAAAAATAAATTCTTCCTATTCTGATGGCATGGATGGAATCACGCACTTCACTCTCAAGTGAGAAGAAACTCTATTTTATTGATATAAGAGAGTGAGGTAATGAAGTTCAATGGTAAATGCAGCAGTGGTTTAACAAGAATTAACAGCCAGGTATACTTGAGCATTTACGGCATAGAAAACGGTTAGACAATTTTCAGGGGGATCTTCCCAATGAGCCATGAGGTTCAGAAAGGACCCCACTGTGTTGCAACTTCCTCTCAGAGGAGAGTTTAGTTGTGGGTGGATCCAGACTTCATCTCAGACTTGGCCAGTGGTTGATGTCTAAAGGATTATATATTCACAATCACAGAATCAATTAGGTTGGAAAAGGTCTCTGAGATCATCAAGTCCAACCTTTGATCAAACCACGATGTCAGCTAGACCATGGCACTAAGTGCCACATCCAGTCTTTTCCTAAACACCTCCAGGGACAGTGACTCAACCAGCTCCCTGGGCAGCCCATTCCAATGCTGAATCATCCTTTCTGTAACATTGCCAAGTTTTAGTGTGCTTATTCCCAATTCACTTACCAAGTATCTGATGTGATAAGGAATCTCTCAACCTTGAGGACTAACCTTGAGAGGCTTTGCTGCTCAAGAGGAGATTGTGATGTGCAGCCCACTGCCACACGGGAAACCTCAACAGGCCTTGGGCTGCCCACTCTTCATGGAGTAAGATGATTGTGTCATAGTCATATTTATTTGCATTCTGACTACAGATGCTAGTTTCTTCCAAATTTGCCTTGAGTTGGACGTTGACCAGCATTTTGGTTATCTGGGTGTATTGCCCAAATGTTGCTCTTGGCTGTCATGTTTTTACCTGTCTCCCCCCATCTACTCGGAGCAAGATTCAGCCATCAGGACCAGATAAATCCATGACTGACCACCACTTACGATTACTACTTGAGCAGGGATACCATTATGGAATGTGAAGGGCAGGTTGGGGATAGGAGCACATTGCCACACCTGACTGTAAAAAGAATGGGGAAAATTTGCAAATTTCTGAGAGACAGTCAGTGCTCTACATGCTTTTATTGGATAATATGAATGTAGGTACATCCTAGACCTAGGTAGGTAAATTGGAGGAGGGAGGTGGCCTTATATATTTTTACAATGAATATATATTTTTACATATATATTTTTACAATATATTTTTGCAATGAAGCATGTAATGAATTGTATAATGAATATTAAATGTCATATATGACTGAGCTGGTTTTGGCTGGGGTAGAGTTAACTTTTTTCACAGTGGCTGGTATGAGGCTGTTTTGGATTTGAGCTGAACGCACGGTTGCTAACATAGGAGTGATTTTGTTATTGCTGAGCAGGGCTTTCACAGAGCCAAGGCCTGTTTTTGCTTTTTGCACTGGCACAGTGGTGTGAAATTTGGGGGTGCATGGAAGGCTGGGAGGAGACACAGCCAGGACAGGTGACCCAAACTGACCAAAGGGATATTCCAGACCACATGACATCATGCTCAGTAAATAAAGTGCAGGGAAGAAGGAGGAAGGGAGGGATGTTTAAAGTCACAGCACGTGTCTTCCCAAGTCTGCCCATGGAAATCAGAGAATTAACTCCTTGCTTTGCATTACTTGTGTATATGGCTTTTCCTTTCCCTATCAAACTGTTTTTGTCTCAACCCACAAGTTTTCTACCTTTTACCCTTCCCATTCTCTCCTGGAACCTGTTGGCAGGTTGTGTGGGGCTTGGCTGCTGGCTGGGATTAAACCACAACAAAGACTATGGCTGATGAACAAATTTTTGAGGACAGTGGTAATAGAAGACTAAAAAGGAATTCTGGTCTAAAAGGGTAGGATCTGAATTTTTACAAAAGTAGGAAGCTCATGGATTTTTAAAATTAATATTATATTGCAATATATAAAACAATCATCATATAGGTGTATATTTATTTTTTCCATTGACTTCTCAGAATAAATTTGTTGCTTCTTTCTTAATTAGCTTGATCGTAGTCTCGAAAGTCAGATTACACACCTTATTATTGTTAATGACTTAGGTTTTCCAGATTGTTAACCTGAAGTTTTGTTTATTATTTATACTCATCTTTCAGCCTGTCATTAATGTGCATTACAATGGAAAAGCTTAAGCTGGTAGAGTTCTGTGCTAGTCTTTAAAAGCTGCATTGGCTTGGCTTCTCTGGTTTGGCCCTTGAATTGTATCACAGCAATGTTTTTTGCCCTGGCAAACACTGCTGTGTTCTGCATATCATTGTTTCTGCAGTGGGATAAGAGTTTTTCTTTTATAAAACAAGTATTGACAGGCTTGATTTAAGTAATGTTTATAAAATATTTTGTGATCATTAGCGAAAAAGCTACTACAGAATACAAAACTAATGAACTAATATAACATGCAAAAGGAGAAGTCTTCATTCTGCTGTCTGATGACCTAAATAGATTTTAGTATGATAGCACAAAAATTATGCTGCTTCTGTTGAAAACCCAAAGCAAAAGTACAGAATAGGTCTTATGATTTATTTTCCTCTATTTCATATCCACTGTTTTTCTACCTGAAAATAAATTTATTTAAAACCTTTTCTTTTAAAATATACTGTTTTAGAAAGAAACATCTTTTTAAAAAGGGCCAAAGTGATTTTGAAGTAAAAATGTGATTGTTTTCATGTGTTTTTCTTTAAAATTCTGGATGCAATTTTTAATATTTAAGGCTTATCAAAGACATAATTTTTAATTAAGGGACAAAGCCTTACTTTCAAGTAAAATAACTTCATGATTTTAAGGGATTTCTTTTATTCAGGAATGAACACTACCTTGCATATTTTGGTGCTACATGTCATGCTACATATAAAACCAGAAAGCCTTCATTGTGTCTGGATGTATGTAGAATTGTCAACATCCTGTCAATCCAGCAAGTAAATGCATCCCTTGGTCACGTATCTAATTATTCCTTCACTCTTCTGTTCTGCAAATTATAATACTTTCCATTTTCAATTGCCTATGAATAATGCTGGACTTTTGAATCAATCAAGGAGTACTTTCTATAGATGTTTGAAATGTTGCAATTAGCAGACTGGGAGAGCGTAGCTTATTGACCTGCAGAGATCACAACATACTCTCCTTGTGTCCCTCTGCTTCAGGTGGACACAGCATAGGGAGTGTGTAATGCTTCATGCCTTTGAGATTTGGAGTACTTGAAGTGCAAATACTTTAGCATTTCAGTCCAGATCATGGGTGTGCATTTATCAGTCTTATCTCTAACACTCTGAAATTTGTGAAGCAGACTATTTGACAAAAAACTAAACTTGCCAGCAGGTTTCTGGATACCCACCATTAGGTCCTTCGGGTGGTGACAGTGTAATAAACCCCTTGGAAGAGATACAGTGCTTTGCTTTGCAAAGCCTGTTCTTGTTAGGCCACTCTTCTTATCCTTGTTGCCTCTGCTGGGGGAAAGCAGCCAGGCATTGCACTGTCAGGTGTTTTTATCACTCTGAGAAAAATCATATATGCTATACACATGTGGGTGTGTGGGGGTGTGTACATACCCCTCCTCTCCACCCAGCTATATTTCATTTTTAATTTGCCCGTGATATTGGCATGTGCTGCAGATGCAGTGTACGCCTGTTAAAGTTGTTTGAAGCACTTGGAGATTTGACACAGCCTAGAATTACAAGGTCCAACCTGACCTAAATTAAATGTCGTTTGAATTTGGTTTTGTCATTCTCTCCCTAGCCTTTAATTAGCTTTTGCTTTTGTATAATTTTTTATATATTACACTACAGACCCACAGCTAACCTCACTGGATATTGTAGCAGTAGGCTAAAGTTGCTTGTGTTGGTAGGTTTGCAAGGATCCAGTGGCTAACATAACCTCTTGAAAATATGCTTTTATAGTACAATTCATGGTCTTAAACCATCAAATCCATTGTCTTTTACATAAAACTTCATTAGAATATATGTAATTAAGGTCCATGGAAGGGAGTTTAGAATTAGATGATCTTTAAAGCTGATTCCAACCCAAACCATCTGTGATTTTTAGATGTTGATAGAGCTCTTCAAGTACACAAAGCTATTTTTCCACAGCAATAGCTTTATTTTGAATTACTTTGTCATAAAGTTACAGTTTTGATGTGAATTTGGAAACAGCATAAAAAGTATATACATATTTAACTACTGTGAATAACTACTTATCTATAGATTTATTTTTTTATGATTCAAGACAATGGGACTTGTCTTGGTCAGTATTCACTGTATTATAAAGGTGTAGAACTTAACTGAAAGCTGTTGTGAAAAAAAATGAAAGAAGAGCTAGCACAGATGTCATCATGTTAATAGTTTTAATTATACAAAGGGAAGAATGGTTTCCTTTTCCATGAGACTTAATTTTGGAGGGTTTCAGATTAATTGCTGTCAGAGACAAATGTGTTCCTTTGACCTTGGATAATCTAAAAAGTAAAGAGAAAATAACTGCTCAGGATTGAAAAGAAAGCTTACTTTGATGAAAAGTGGAAAGGAAAAATATTGCTTTCATGTCTTATTGGACATATGATGGCTTGATTACAATGGTTTTTCAGTCATTTAAGATTAAGTATGTCTGAAATTTATTTTACAAGAACTCTTCTGTGTAATTTTAAGAATATTTACCTTTTTATGCCTAGTATAGTTTGGTATTTTACGTTGCAAACTCCCCGTTAAAGTTCAGCCAAGGCGAGGTTTTTATCCTGGCAGTACATAATGCAACATCAGTAATAATAATGGATAGAAAATACACCCTTCTTGTGTGATCTTTTATGTAGTGATCTTAACATTATCCACTGTGTTTTCCATAGGAGCATTTTTTCATACTACTTGTGGTAACTTTTTTTAATATTTTAGAATAACCAGAGTGTATTCTTACTCATTCCCTACAGCAATATAAAAATATCTCCATAAAACACCATTCCCATTTAATAAAATTGCAAAATTAGCCATTTAAATGCTCTCTTATTTTCCCCCATTGTTAGCCAAGGGATTAGGTGATCCATGCTGTAAAACTAACACAACTTCAGCACAGTTTCAGCAAATATTCTGAAGTCCCTACTGTTGCAAATTGTGAGCGTAAACTGTTTGGGAATATGACTCATTTCTAATCCACATTTTACATAATAAAACCCCATGCTACTTTTAATGCAGGGATCTGGTGAATCAGACTTAATAGTAAATTACATTTTTAATCAGTGTTTAGATGACCTAGCATAGAGTAGAAAACCCAAATATGCCACAGATAATATCTGTTTTCCTGATCTTAGAAATTGCAGCCCTCATAATTTTCTGTAGAAGATTGACTTAGTTTGAGGGTAATAGAGAATAAAGATTCCTATGTGAGATAGATTTCCACTTTGTTGAGATTATTAGCAAAGAGAAATGATAACTGAAGTGCATTTCTTTCGTATCTTACATTAACATATTCAATCAGCTGTTGAGTAATTCATGCCTGGAAATTGTTCTGCATAAAGATGACAACAGTTTAAAATTTTGGATTCTTTTTAGTCGTAAATTATTTGTGCTGAGTACATCATGTTTTATGTTTGCTAGGCAGAAACACTTTATTGAATATTGGCAACTGTGATTGTTTATTCTTTGCCCAGCTTGAATGAGCAGTAGTGTGGTCATAACAAAATTAATCTTGTCTGATGTCCAAATTCAGGACTTAGACTTTGCAAATGTGATGGGAAGGTGAGCACAGCACACTGTGAGTTTATCTTGAAACTATCTAGCTGTACTGATATTTTAAATAACGTGCACAGCACAAGGTTGATTAATCACTCTGATTGTATCGTATTCTTTCTCTTGAGTAGAAGCAGATATCTGGTATCGTAGTAGTGCTCTTTCTTATTCTAAAAACAGTAAAAGTCTTCAACTGTCCATATGACCTCTTGGTCTCTCCCTAGAGGACAAGTGTAATTTCCAGCTGGTGCTTTCAATATTGTTTAATTTCTTTTTTAGAAGCATTGTATATTACTTTGAAGTTGGTTTGTAAAATAAGTCAAAGAAATGCTCTTCTTTCATTCTCCACAAATTTGAATTTCATGCAGAAGGACACAAACATATTCTAGTTTGTGAAACCTTTTTCCATATATCTTGATGTTGTTGAAAAATGTTCATTATTCTTTCAAAATAAGGACCAATCGCCAGGAGCCATTCTCATATCTTAGGGAGACTGATCTCATCAATAAGAAGGTTGGTCCTCAGTCAGACCTGGGCATCCCTGTTTCAATCACACCTCAATGGACTTTGTCTCTATATGCACATCTATTGAAGGAAAATAAATTACACTTGACTTTCTCCCCAGATCTTGAATTCCACATCTTTTTGATTTTTGGCTGTAGCTAAAATTGAGTTAATTTATATTTTGTAGACATTCCCCTGCTTTACTAAAGCTAAAGCTTTAATATTGTTTAAAATGTACCGTCATTTACACTTTAAGCACAGTTTCTTATTTCCAGATCTTTTTCTAACCATTGTTCTTTCCCTGCTGTTTCTTAGTGACGAATGATTCAAAAAGATTGTGAGAATAGCTTTTCCTGTCACATTTTTCATCTTTCTGCTTTGGTGAATATAGGATACATAGCAATGAGTCTGCAAAGAATTTTTTTTCTTGGTTTAGCATCGCATTGTGTTGTCTGTGATAACAAAAAGTGCTATGTTTGCAGTACATATGCATGAATTATTGCAAGATGTTAGGGGGTTGCTAAATTTGGTAGCCAGATGGAAGCAAGGCTGTTAGGACCCCATGTGCTCAGCAGTAGCAAGGCCAGCCCTGTATTCCCAGTAAGCACAAACAAAAGGCGTTCAGGTGTGCATGCCTGAGCGGAACAGCGCCGCAGTCAGTGCCCACACCAACAAAAGCACTACCCATGGCCTCCCGGCGTCCACCTCCCTGGGTGTATTCATACATTCATGTGTGTGCTGTGAAAACTGCCAGCAGCTGGATTTAGACGCTTGGTCAGCTCAGGAGGGCTGGCCCCAGATCCTCGCTGTTCCAGACGCGGGCACCTGAGGCTGCAAGCCCTGTCCAGCTGCTGGTGCTGACCCCTTTGCGCAAACCAGCATTCAAGCACCTTGTTGGGACTGTGATTCCTCCAGTTGCTGAACTGAGACACCCATTCCATGCAGTAGCTGGCCCTGGATCCTTGCCCTCGCTCCTGAGCAGTAAAACACCCAGAGAAATGGGTCTCAGTCAACCCCTGGATCCTTAAGTCTCTTGGGCAGTTGCTGTGATGGTCACTGGCCACTAACTTTATTACATATTGTTGAGGTAAGAACCAGAATATTTTCCACATCTCTGCTGCCAGATAGTTTCATTTTGATGTGGAAATTAAAGGTTTCATTATGTCAGGAAACCTATGGAGAATGTGATAAAGATACTTCATATAACTGGCAAAATATGCTTTACTTCTGGAAAGAGATGATGAAGTACTTGACATTTCAAAGCAGTATAGCATGACATTAAACATTTTCAGAGTATTTCTGTGTTGCAGTTGTGCATTTTAGTGTAGTAAAAATGTTCTTAGACTGTTTTTTTGTACCATAGGTCTTTTTATCACTGCTTACTTAAAGCAAAAGATCACTGAAATCTTTTTGTGTTTGTTTTAAAGAGGATTATGTGTCAGCATTTTTCTCAAGCTTTATTTTGGCTTTTTCTTCTGTTCTTTAGTAAAGCTTCTCTCATCTCTGCTGTTCTGTGTTAATAGGTAATCTTAAATTTTGGGGTTTTTTTTAGATTTCCAAGGCAATACATAGAAATATTTTCAGCGTAACTTTCAAGTTCAGCTTTCAAGATTTCATTATTGTGTCAGAAAGTAGATTGACTAAAGGTGGATGAAAGTGATGTTTTCCTTTCTCCTTAGATTTAAGTTGAAAAAATTTTTGTGAAAAACTCAAATTCTGTCAAACTAATGCAAACCAGTTTTTCCTACCATGAAAGCTTGAGAAGCATTTGGAACAGTTTTTTGAATATTGGCTAGGCTTGGATTGGAAGTGGTGATGATCAGTCAGGCTGCATTAGCTTCTTCTCAGGGTGCACACTGTTAATCCCTGTGAATAACAGTTGCATCAGTTCTCTTTCCCTGAGCTTGGGAGGAGGAGCACAAAGCCAGCGCTTTATTCTCAGCCATTCAAAATGGTTTTTTGGTGGTTGTTTGTTTGATTTTTTTNTGAGAATGTTTTTTTTTGTGTTTTTTTTTTTTTTTTTTTTTTTTTTTTGGTTTTGGGGGGGGGGGGGGTTGTGTTTTGTTTTTGTTGGGTTTTTGTTTTTGTTTTTCCAGCAGCAAAATGAATTGGGCATGAGGGAGCTGTTCTGCTGTGCTTTTAGTTGTAGAGTGCAGAGGACTGTGGCTCCCTTCCCATGCATACACTAAAGATCCTTCCAAGATTTTAATAAAAATAGTGAACCTTTCTGCTGCTGTAAAAATATCTGTAAAGCAACTGAGTCATGCATAAAAAGCTTTTCCTGTGGAATCCATATTTGTTTATAGACGTACATGTACTTTATGTGTGTGAATATTCCTTATTACTTATTTTTACTATTAGTGCAGGCATTTTCTTCACTTTTTCAGGGCTGCTCCCTCCCACAGGTGTAAGTACATCCATGGATGAATAAATGCAACTTCAGTTGCACAAGTGCAAGCCCAGTGACACCAGTGGGATTGCACCAGTGCTACTGACAGTAGAGTTTAGACTTCAGCGCTTGTGCAAGAGTTAACACATAAGAACAAAGGAACCCAAGAGAATTCATTGATTGTGATTTTTTTTTCATAGACAGTGGGGTGAGAGAGCAGTGAAAGAAGTATTAACTCTCAAAGCTAGACGAAGGTACTAGGAGACAATTTTAGGCACAAAAATGAGTCAGAGTATGTTCCCATTTAGCAAATTGAAGAGATTAGAGTATGTTGGTTGTGTATTTATTTATTGAGGAAATGAGGTATGCCTATTATTTCTGTTACATATATTTAATTATATGATCACTGTGTAAACATATAATGGATCCCAGAGAATGAAGTTAATTAGTGGTATTCTTTCCTTCCCTAAAATTTTGCCAGTTAGTATGCTACTGATTTCTCCCTAAAACTGACAGACAATTTTATCTCATGTTTAAATGAATCAAACTTAACCCACATATATTAGTTTCTGGCTTTTAAACACTCTTACAGTTACCAACCTTTAAAATCAAATTATGCAAATTAAAGTATTAAACATTATTAAAATTACCTTTTAAGTTCCAATTTACAAGTACTTTATAATCTTTGTTGATGAAATAAGGTCAATCAAGCAACAGCAATTTTCCATTTTTATGGATCTTGTGCATGGAGTGATAAATTACACCAGAAAAATAATTTCTAGAAATGCATGAACTGTTCAAATTTTTTGAAAGGTTTGATAGATTTTCTTCTAAATCTGAAATGAAGCAAAGATAGAGGAACCTAACAAACTGAGCATTTATGATAACTCATATATTACCATGTCAGCAGTGGCAGAAGCAGAGAAGAAAATAAAAGGCAAAGTGATGGTGAATTTCTAAAGCTGTATAGTAAATGACCTGAATTGTACAAGAAAGAATGTGTTTTTATGGAAAGAAATTGCTGCATCCAGTTCTCTGGAATGTACTGTTTGAAATTTCTGCACTGATGTGCATTCTAAGTTTAAGATACAGAAAATAAGGAATTTTCATAGAATCCAAACTGTTTGGATTGGCAGGGACCTTAAAGATCATCTAGTTCCAAGCACCTTGACATATTTTTAAGAAATAATTTTTCTAGGATGCAAATCCTAGAAATCAGTGGGTAAGCAGGTTCTTTAAATACCAATTCCATCTGAATACTAAAACACATGCCATCAATCAGCCCCCCTTGAATCCTTCCTCCAGTACCTGTAAAAAAAAAAAAGCCTAGATCACTTCTTAACTTAGATATCTACCCTTTAGATGGGTAATATGATGGCAGATAAATTTCTC
Source organism: Pardalotus punctatus (assembly GCA_013400915.1). Classification (NCBI taxonomy): domain Eukaryota; kingdom Metazoa; phylum Chordata; class Aves; order Passeriformes; family Pardalotidae; genus Pardalotus; species Pardalotus punctatus. Next base: position 12,969 of record VZTX01026598.1, on the reverse strand, counting down.
TTAGCATAAGAGAGAAGGTTATAAGTACCAAAGCTGCCCTGTGCACTCTTCTTTTTTTGGTCCTGATTTTGTACAAGCTGGATGTGCTGGCCTAAACAGAATTCACACACAGATGTAATTTCACTTCCATTTACTGTGAACCCCACTTGAACCCATAATCTCTGCTTTTATCTGCTCCTGTATTATGCTTATAAAACTGGGAATTTTGTGTTGAGTCTGCATTAGCTATATCAAGTGCTTACACTTACAACAATGCTTACATCAGAATATGGACAAAACAAAGAGAAGGTGAAAGAAAAATTGACAATTCATTGTAAACCTCATAAAATAACAAGAATACCTTGGAGATGGATATCAACATATTTGTTCTTCATACTGTAGAAAGTGTCAGCTCTGTGACAACAAAACAGCTAAAAGAATAAATCTAAATTGTTGCTGAATGCTGAAAAGGATTATGAGAAATGAGAGCAGCAAGTAGGGGAAACCAGAAGAGATTCCTTTGTTCTGACAAAGTCTTGAAACTATGGTCAAGCAGGTGAAGCATTAGTGAAAAGAATCAAGGAACATGGAGTGTATGAGTGGCTTAATAGGAGTCATGGGAGAAGATTGTTTAAAGTTTTCTTGGAAGAGATGAGAAGGTAGAAAACTAATCATGAATAATGTTTTGGATGAAGTGGGATTAGATAAAATAAGTTTAAATTTATATGTATGTCTGTCTGCACCTGTGTGTAAGAGAAAAACAGAACACATTTGAGAGGTAATAAGAAGGAAGAAGAAACAAAACTGAAAGGAATGAAAATCAGAAAACAGTGGAGGCTGAGTTGGAGGCATGAGAAGTTGTGATTACAGCTGGGGAATGGTGATTCACAATAGATAAGAAAAAAATTACTGTTTTGAACAAGATTTGAGAAATGGGGTAGAGTAAAATAAAATTGCAATTTGGGAATCAACCAGAGAAGAGTGATAATAGTTACTTGATAGGTGGATATTTTCTCCAAGGGAATGAAAGCAAGAAAAGCCAGGATAACAGTGAGGGGGGCAGAAAGAGGAAAGGGTGAGTATCCTGACAATCACTGAAGAAGAGGCTGACTAAAAATTAAGTCCTGAAGTATATAAGAGACATCTAAGAAGGAAAGAATGAGTTAATAAAGCACCCTTTGAGCAGGGTACAAGTTGATCATGACTACAGACCTTTGCAGGCGTTGACCAAGAGCTGGATTTGGCTTCTTGGGGCTCTGCTAATTGTGTGTTGAGGGTAATATCTTCCCTAAAAGATGTACAGTGACTGGTGGTCTACTGCTCCCTGGGAAGGATCCACAAAGACCTATTCTGGATAAAGTATAAATTTCTTTCAAAACCTCTTTTACTCTTCATTCTTCACACCATAACAGTGCTTTTATGACAAGAAAGTTTTAAGTTAGGGTAAATTTTGATTAAAAAAACTTAACACATTGTCTTTGTTTCCTGATGGAAACATGTGCAAAAAGAAGGAAATGAGCTTAGTTATGCACCATAATTAAAAACAGATACAGGATATCTCATATAAAAAGTCCATAAAATGCACTCACTCACTTAGATAAAGACTAACATGAAAAACTTTCTGTCAGCCTTTTTAGGAAAGCTTGAAAACACAAAGTCATCACATTTGAAATCAGGGGAGTGTTTCTGTACATTTATATGCAGTGGGAAAGGAAACTCTTAATGATTTTGGAAAGAAATAATAAAATAACATCAGCAGCTTTCTTTTGACAATTAATGAAGAAATTACCTAAATCTGGAGTTGTCAAAGGGTTAAATAAGGATCTGACAAAACAGAAGTTGTGAAAGGCTATTCAAGTCTAATGCTTGTTAGATACCCAAATGGTTTTGCTGTTTCTGAAATGTAAAATAACATGGTCTAGTGAAAGATGTCCCTTCCCCTGGCAAAGGGTTTGAAAATAAATATCTTTAAGGTCCTATCCAACCCAACACATTCTATGATCCTCTTATCCGATGGCCATTTTAATTATACAGCAAATTGGAAAATTTTAAAGGACAAATATATCCTGAGGTTACTTGTACAACAAAATTTGGCAACCTTGTATTCTTCTGAGGTTTGGGTAGTGAGACAACTGGTGAAACCATACAGCCAAAGGAATAAAATTTGCATGTTGAATGAAAATCAGAGTCAGCGTAGTTATCTTCCTATGCATATGATAATAGAAGAATCAGTCTTCTTTCTTGGAGATGTCTGAAAACAATATCCAGTTACATATGATTAAAATGAGTTTTGCTTGTAATAAAAGTCTACAGATGTAATTTTTAGGCAAAACAATCTCTTCTTGAAAATAAGACTTAGCATAACAAACAGCTCTAATGACAGTTTTTATTAGAGACGATAGGTGGAGGGGTTTTGAAACGGTGCAGTTGTATATATATGTATAAATATAGTACATGTTTCGATTCTGTTGTTGCCGCTATCATAATACAGTTCTTATTGTTAAATTAATATGATAAAATATATATCTTATTGAGTGGGTGGATGCAGTTGTAGTAGGGTAGAAGTATAGCAAGAAAGAATTATGCAATGTTTACTTTTCAAGTGTAAACAAGTCCATCAAATCAAATAATTGCAGAAGTAAAATAAGAGTGTCAAATTATTATTATTGTTGTTGTTGTTGTGGTTGTTGTTGTTGTTATTATTATGATAAAAATATCTTTTAAAGTGTTAATAAAGTGGCAGAGTATGTGACAGAAAATGAAAAGCCGAATAGGTTTCTCTCATGGATTTAGGAATTTTAGAGCTTATATTCAGCAAGGGACTACTTCAGCTGCTTATGTCACCCTTAAACTGCAGTAAAGGAGAGAAACTTTCTGGAAAGTAATAGTCTTCACATAAAGGAACAAACAAATCTGAGTTTGTCAGGTCCTTACTTTGGCATTCTGTGTGCTGGGCTTTATTTTAGATTTTTCACAAAATTGTATATAAAAACCACTCTTTACCTGTTCCTTATTTCTCATTCTCCTGAAAGTGTCATTTGAAGATGACTAGTGCTTTCTCTTAGAAAGATAAGTGAACTTTAATAGTGATGAGAGGAAGTCTCTCTCAAATGGTGAAGTCTAGATAGTTACCATATGTTACATCTCTTTCTTAAAGACATTTTCTTGTCAAAAGTTTTGAGAGTCCTCTAGAATAACAGGTGCAGCCATAAATTAATGGTAACTGTTACCTTGCCTTTGCAAGGGGTTCTTTTAAACATTGGAGCTTAATTAAATTATGGTAACTTAACTCTAGAAGGCCTGTGCATTCATCACACTCTGGATCATGAACATATGTAAGGTCAGGAGGCTGAGAACCTTCTTGTGTCGCAAGTGTGTGTTGGTCATGCAACTGAGGCCCTCAAAATTTTCTGAAGATTTCATGCAGATCTGCTCCCATGTAGCATTTTTACATTTTGTCCTGGTCAGTAGTATCTTCTTTACTTCTGCTGGAAATAAAACATGTTTCTGGATGAGACACATGGTGATTCCAGCCCCTGTGCCCTGAAGCAGGGATGCAGTTGGTTGTGTCCTCCCATGGACCTCATCTTGTGCACCCCTCACCCGCTCCTGCTGCAGTCCTGGGGCCCCTTACTGCCACAGTGGTGCTGAGCATCTTTCTCAAAGAGAGCACATCAGTGTCCCAAATCAGAGACGGAAGCCAACAGCAGTGTTTCTTGGTTTTTGGAGGAGGGGAAAGGCTGAATGGTTCCTTGTGCATATCCTAACTGGCTGGGCTTGTGGGAGCAGGTGCTGGATATCATGCTGGGCATGTGCTGCCAGCTACAGGTGCAGACAAGCCCAAAAAAGCGATCGGAAAAGCCGCTAAACCAGAGATCTGGCCTTTCAGTGGTGCATAACTATGAAAGACATACGGCATCCCTCAAGCAAAGTTTGTTACCAGTCTATAGCCAGGAGAAATGCAGAGAAAACAGATTTAAAGCAAGTGCTCACCAAAATTCACACATCATTTTTTCTCTGTTTGTACACAGTGAAAGGAAACCTCAGGGCACAATTCATCTCACCTACCTGAGATTTCTAGTGTAGGATGAAATGAATTAAGACCTCCACGTGCCTGTTTTTCTCACTTGAGTATAGAGTTAGATTACTACCTCACATTTCAGCATTAAAAATGTAAATTTTACTTGAGATTAAAGATATCTGTCTTGACAAGCTTGCACTCCTGGCAGCTGAGAAAGAATTTTCCCAAACAACAGGGGAATGCTGATGATTTCTCTGATTGTGGAGAGGAGAAAACTATGAAAATATTTGTAATTTTTCATAGTTATCTCAAATCATGCAGGCTGTAGTAAATTTTGCTTTCTGTTCTTGCTGCAATCTGATATAAAGTCAGGACTAGAAAACTCATGCAAAGAGAGGCACAAGCATAGGTTGCCATTGCTTTCAAGAAATGGAAGTTGCAGGTTCAGACAGCTTGTTTAGGTGCTTTGACAGGCCAGAGACTGTCAAGTTAGAATGTACAAAAACAGAGGGTATGTCCATATGCTGCTAAATGAGAGCACCAACAAGCCAGTTCCAGTGCTGGAGCCATGATTCTCTTCCTCCTTAACTGTTGGCTCTCTCCTTGGCTATTTGCTTCCAGCAGGCTCCAGACAGAAACAGCCCTAAGCACTGAGACTTGGCTGAAAACTCACTATAATTTAGCAGTGTAGGCACAGCCAGAGAGTCTAAATATGAAATAAAATGGTGCTAGCAATGAGTGGTGCTGCATACAGCATCATTCCACCTGCCTCAGGTGGGTACAGTATCTTCTTAGATCCTTTATGAAATAAATACATTGGATTGCTGAGCAGCAAAAATGTATTTTGCTGAGCAACCAGCAAAACACACAGGGCAGTGAATTGCATATGCGGACGTGTGTGTTTAAACAACAAAAGGAGCTGGATCAAGATCAGCTTTTTAATTCATATCACCCCTGCTGCTATGGAACCTGATAATAGATCTCTGCTGCAATTAATTTCGATTTGAATTGAAGGCATTTTCAGAATCGCCACTGTGGATGATAATAGAAATCCCTCAGATGGTCATAAGCAAGATACCGTTTGTGTGCAAATACAAATTGAGTATTCAGCTTGTGTTTTCTCCTTTCATCTTTCCACAGAGGTTGCTCACTTCTCATATCCCTCTTTTTCCCATTTTGCTGCACTAACGAGTTTTTAATGCAAAAGGAAAAGCGATTATAAGCAGTGAAGCAAAGACAGCTTTATAGAGCAAGACTGAGAAATTGAAGACATAGATCAGAGCTATTCACCAACCTAAGATGAAAGAGAAGTTCATGAAAACAGAGGCATATAGACAGCTTTGATTTCATTATCATTAGACAAGAAAGGACAAAAAATGGAATAGCTATACAGATGTTCATACATAGTAAGTTGCCGATATTGATAAAAGAGTCTATACAGAAAGCATTCAAGTGATAATGTAGGACAGGAAAATATCCTGTAGTAAAATTTTTTTGTTCATCTCTGGGTTTAGTGTAGTGTGATGTGATTACCCAATCGTAATAAACTAAAACCCCCAAATATTAAGGATGTATTAAATATTTTATTCATTGATGCTGTGCTTTCATGCAATTGTTAAGCATGCGTTGTTTGTTTGGATTTTCTCTCTCTTTCCTTTTCAACACAGATTCTAGGGATTGTATTTCTGTTACTGATTTTATAGTTTATCCGGTCTTGAATTGTAAACAAATTAAAGAGTTGGTGGATTTTATAGGAAGCTTTTGTTTGGCAGATACGTGTATCTTGTTATAATATTCACAACTGAAGTACCTAATTACATTTAAAAGGTGCTTGACTAGATAAAAAATTATTTATGTACAGTGTTTTATGATTGCAGTTAGGACTCTAATACAGAAAATTAGCAGTTGGGAGTGGGGAGGAGTGACAAATGTTCTTGTTCTGAGAAATAATAAATTTGTTCCTCCAACGTGAAGTCAATCACAATGCTTTCCTTCAGTTTAGGTCTTGAAAAATATTTTTTTCATTAAGTGTTAATTAAGTAAAACACTAAAGCCAAGCTATTTTCCATGGTATATCTCATCATTACAAAAACTAAAATATCATGAATAGTATCTTTCTTTTTTTCATTTATCGATACTTTCTGGCCAAGTCAAAAAATTGCTGACTAGTTGTATTGAAGTGATGCTTTGAAATTCTTCTGAGATTTTAATGATAGAAGCATTTTCATTGCTCTGCAGTTTACTTTCAATACAGTGAGCCTTTGTAGCTTTCTCAGATGCTCTACTCTGCCCAATTAAGAAATGAGAAAAGGAACAAAGGTATGTTAAGTGAGTTGCCTGGAGAGACAAAAGAAATCCATGTCAGACTGGAAAAAAGTTTTGGAATGCTGCTTAAATCAGTGCCATGTCTTCAGCTGATAGATTTCTTGTCCAGCACAATCCATTTTGGTGCTCTACATTTTGTAGCTTAATTTATTTTGACACTGAGACTCAGCATAAGAATCACATTAACATTCTGTGCCTTTTTGCCATTCAGCTGTCTCTTGCAAAGGTCCTCTGTCATGTTCTCGCCCTAGGTTAATATAGTAAACAAGATGTATTTCAGTGTATATATCAGTGAGTGATTTTTACATAAGTACTATGAATTTCCTGTCTGTTTTTTTAATGCAATATAAATTGGAGCTTGTAGTAGGTCTTCTATTTTGACTAGATACTATCACCTTAGAACCTGTTTAAATATTTGCACAAAGTCCACAAACACACTATATCAAAACTCAGTCATGTTATGTTTGTGCTTTATATATCTCTTACATACTGAACTTTTACTGTTTTCAAGTTTATAGGCTTGATTACACACCCCCAAGACAAAGGGGAGTTAACTAGTCTATACTTTAGACTTCCTCACCTATATGTTGAGAAATCTTCTTCAGTGAACTGATGATACTGGAATAGCTGTAGAGTACACCTATGAAGTTACTTTCCTTGAGGATTTAAGAAATTTTCTGATTTTATTTTCTTTAGGTCAATGGAACAGAAATTGAATATGAATTTGAAGAAATTACTTTGGAGAGGGTAAGTATAATTTATTCTCTCTTACAGGAAAAAATGTAATCTGTAATAAAAATAATGCCATTAATTATGAAATTAGAAGTGGATAAGAATAAAATTGTTTATATTTTGATTAAAGATGTCCACTGTTTATTCTAAACTATAAAAATGTGAGTGATACAACAGGTAAGTCTTTCATGCTATTAAGAAGTTCCAGGTTTAGCTACTTGCATTCAAAATGCTTTTCTTCCCCATAACTGTGAATGCTCAGTTGGGTGTTTGGTTATTGTGAAGAGCCTCTGTGACTTGGTAACTCCCTTTTTAGCTTGTCAACTGGAATTGTGAAATATTCTCTCTACAAATCTTTGTTTTCCTTGCATGTCTGCATAATAGAGGGCATGTAACGTTATAGTATAAAACAAAAACTTCAAAAGGGTTTTTAATGTTCAAGTGGCTACATAAAAGCTGTAGACCATACCTATGTGTCAAAGATATGTTTATTCAAAGGCTGAATTACCTGAGCTGTAACCAGGGCTTGCAGTGAAGGCTTTGTTGGTAATGTGGTTTGAAAGTAGCACCAAAATCAAAGAGATGTGTTGTACCTTGTCTCCCTGGATTTGGTGTTTTTTCCTTGCTTTTTGATTATGTAGCTGTTGTCCTTACAGTGTCAACTTCGTCTGGCACAGATCAAGGCCAAATGGGCTGTGTAGGGTGTGAGACAAAAAGTCTAAGTTTTGTCATGTATCATAATGCCTACAAAGGTTTCTAATGGATGCAGGAATGTCATTACTGAATTCCTTCAGTGTTCTACCAACATCTTGGTAACATGAAGTTTTTCCATCTTGAAGCACAGTTCAGCTTTTTTCTACATAAAATGATTGAATGGAAGGACATGTTTGTCAAGATGTGACTGATGCCACATGAACAAATGCCTGTAAAGTAGCAAATTACCATTAAATTAGATACTTAAATTATATAATTCACTGAACTTTTTCTGCATGTTATATTTTTAATTGTCCAGGATAATGAATTCCATAACTATTCAACTTAAGGGGATACAAGTTTATGTTCTCATTGATTTGCTCTCTCAGGCAAATTATGAAAGAGTAATATATCTTTTTGCCATGGCCATCTCCATAACAAATAACACATAAGGTTATAGGCACTTTTTATCTACTGTCTCTCAACTTACTTGCGCATCACTAGTTATTCATCGGACTAGAGTTTCCAAAGGTCACTGAACAAAAACCAGAACACATGCCTCCTGGGTGATATTTTGAAAACCACTTTATTTTTAACAGACGTGTAAGTTATCAGTAAGTACACACTGCAGAACAAACGTGATTTGCATCTCCCGTACCTGTCAGATGCAGATAATTGGTTATTTGTAGTGCAGCATGATATCAGCTAAAGGCTGAACAACAATAGCAAAAAGAGATACAGATCTTAATGGACAATGTTTCAGTTTCTTGATGATGCTGGATCTGTGACTTCTGATTACTACTGCTTGAAATGTTCTGTCACATGTATCAGTGTTTTGTCTCAAAGGCAGGGTACTGTGTCTGCTGGCTTTTGTGTGAGATATAAAACACAAGTGATTGCCTTTCAATTGCTGTCATTTATGTCAGACTAAAAGCGTTTTCAGAAAAAAATACATTCTCCATGTTGATTACCCATTTTCTTCCACAGAACTGCTTTTAGAAATTAGAGGGAAATCATCTCTCTGTATTTAATGGCAAAGCAGCAAAATATATTAAGGTTGCTGCTGTTGAGAGAGAGAAAAATGTAGTTTGCTCATACCAAACAGCTAGTGATCAACTTTACATTTTAGTCCAGTTGTTCAAGTCACAGCACTCTCAATCCCCAAAATCATCAAAGATTTTCTTAATGAAATTCATACACATTTTGAAATGGTCAATATAATTACAAATATTTTACAAGTAAAAAAGGTTGAGGGTGTATTGAGGCTTTTGCGCTCTTCCCTGCTTTTTTCTAAGACGAGAATGAAAGGGAAGGTGGTAAGGGATTGATTATTTCAGAGCACTTCTCAGTCTCTACAGACACCATTAATTTAATTTTAGGAGATCACTTTCATCCATAGGTGACATGGATTTGTGTGATCTATTCCTGAAGAGAGCTACTGGCTTTGGTGTGAACCTTGCCTAGGGTGAAGAAATGTCTCCATCCCTTGGGGTAAAATAGGACTGCTGTGTGCACGTTGGCAGAAAGTGTCCAGTGTGGAGCTGGAGATCAGATCAGCAGGGTCCAAAAAATACCAAAAGCAAACTCTTCTAATGGTCTGGTGGGAAGGACAGTGAAGGGCTTTCTGAGCATCCCTGGGCTGCCCAAGACCATGCTGGTGTACCAAGAAGTTGACTGGAAGGATACAGTAAGCTTGTAAAGAAAGCTTTTTTAAAAAATTTTGCTCTTTGAAATAATGTTATTCAGTTGTTTCTATTTAAAATGTTGTGCCCTAGTTTGCAGTTAAAAAGTACTTGGGGATTTGAGATTAAAAGGCTTCAGTGAGACCTGACATAGATGATTAATTTGAGGCAGATCCACCTTAAATCTGTGATCAGTGCTGTTCCAGGAGTTTAAGAAGTTGTAAGTACATCCCTGTCAGCCCTCTCTTTAGTGGATGCTCTTATCCTTTTACTTTTCAGTTGTGGCAGCCACTTCTCAGGTACCTCCACCAACCTCTGAGCTCACTGTTAAATCATTTAGAGCTCTCATAAGGACACACTTGAATAACAGTTACAGAGTTAAGAGAAATCAAACAAATTCTATGTAAAAAAGTTCCTTTAGATACCTCAGAGAATATGTGAGATTTTTTGGTACCTTATGAGCATAAAATACAGATCCAGGTGTAGGCTAAAATTTTGTGATTCATAAAAAACTACAGTGCCCAAATGCACACTCAGACAAAATTTATCAAAATAAAACATTACCTTGCTCTGGCTTGAATATTAAAGACATTTTAAACAGGAAACTCTACATAAAATTATTCATGTTAGTGTAGTGATGTTAGTCTTCCATTACTGAAGGACTTGAAAAACCATACCCAGCGCTATCAAGAGACTGATTTGCATTTGTAAATCAGTGGTCAGTGTAAGAGATAATCAAACAGTCTCTGGTACAAAGCCTAACCAACTTCCCTAAGCTGGAGGAAAGTTTTAATTGACTGAGTCCTTGGTGCAAGCACTGTGCTTGCAGACAAATGCTGAAGAGAGGATTTTAATAGAGGTTGGAATATCAGGCAGTATAAATACTTACCCTGAAGAAAAGTAAAGAAAGACAGTGGGTCACTTAATGATTCATATTGGATTCAGGCTGACTTGAACATCTGAGTTCAGATCTCAGAACCTTTTTGCTCATCTAACCTTGCCTTCTTTTTAGATGTCAGAAAAAAGAGGGTAGTTATAATTAGTAAAGCTCTTTTCATAGATTCTTTCCATGTTCAGTACGTATTTTTGTTCTGTATCTGTATAAAAGGAGAATGATATTAGTTTTTGTGGAATAGACTGTTTAGAAAAATTAAATTCTATCAACACTGGAATTAAAGACATCTAGTTCCAAGTGCATTTGCATCCTGAGATTGACTGACCTTGGTATCTGAACAGGTCGAGCTCTGACTCAGAATTTTCCTGGGGTTGAGACACGCACGAAGTGTCTCTATTTTTTTATACTCCTGTGAATTTTCTGGCCCATCATAACAATTCAGGTTACACTGCAGAATGTTCCTGTTTTTTGATGAACCTTATAGTTCTACAAAGTTTTTAGGAACTTCTTTTGCTTCCTCCTCACTTTTTCAGATTTCATTGCAATTGTCTATTGTCTCACTACAGCTGTGGGAGAGAGAGGCATGAACGCTCACAAAACATAATTATTTNATGTTCAGTACGTATTTTTGTTCTGTATCTGTATAAAAGGAGAATGATATTAGTTTTTGTGGAATAGACTGTTTAGAAAAATTAAATTCTATCAACACTGGAATTAAAGACATCTAGTTCCAAGTGCATTTGCATCCTGAGATTGACTGACCTTGGTATCTGAACAGGTCGAGCTCTGACTCAGAATTTTCCTGGGGTTGAGACACGCACGAAGTGTCTCTATTTTTTTATACTCCTGTGAATTTTCTGGCCCATCATAACAATTCAGGTTACACTGCAGAATGTTCCTGTTTTTTGATTAACCTTATAGTTCTACAAAGTTTTTAGGAACTTCTTTTGTTTCCTCCTCCCTTTTTCAGATTTCATTGCAATTGTCTATTGTCTCACTACAGCTGTGGGGGAGAGAGAGGCATGAACGCTCACAAAACATAATTATTTCCTTATAAAATCAGGTTAAATATATTCATAGAATCTATTCCAAAAGAATAAATTCTCAATGACAATTTATCATCTTGGAGTGTGCTGTGATAATGCCAATAATTTTAATTCCATATCTACCACGTGGTCTGTTCAGCAGAGAGCCTAAAAATCTACTCTGTCTCTTCTTTCCTTTGACTTGATAGTTCGGTGACATCAAGCACCATGAGAAGATTTAATTTTTCTGCTTCAAAATTATTGTCTCTAAAAGGCTGGGTTTCTGCATTTCACCAAATTGAAGGACTTATTCAAATCTTAACTAGAAAGGCTAAAACTAGCCATAAGTGAACTTAGCTTAGCTCAGTTGGTTAGAAGATAGTGCTAAAAACACCACAGGTTGTGTGTTTAATCCCAGTATGGGCCATTCACCCAAGAGTTGGATTTGATGATCCTTGTGGGTTCCCTCCAATTCAGAGCATTCTGTGAAATTATGGCTTAAAGGCTAAAATTTAAAAACTGCGAGGAAGCAGTGGAAAAAGAAATCTGTGTACATTTCAGGAAATAATTTATTCCAGACCTCACCTTTTAATTAGTTTGATGCTTGTAAAACCCAAGAAATAATCACTACTGTGTTATTAATCATTCTGTTTTCATCACTAATTTCCTATGTGAAAATGCAGGAGTTTTCAAAAACATGAACAGGTGCATTCCACTGAACACTGAAGAGTGAGAATTAGATTGTGTTCAATGACACAAGTATTTTAATCTGACTTGATGTCTTATTTTTTTATGCCTATCTATGTAGCTTCAGTTTTGTGGAGATCACAGAATCATAGAACAGTTTGGGTTGGAAGGGGCCTTTAAAGACCATCTAGTCCAAGCCCCCTGCAATGAGCAGAGACGCCTTCCACTAGATCAGGTTGCTCAGAGCCTCATCCAACATTGTCTTGAATGTTTCCAGGGATGAGGCATCCACAGTTTTTCTGGGCAACTTCCTCCAATATTTCACAACCCTCATTGTAAAAAATGTCTTCTTTAGATCTGGGCTAAATCTGCCTTCTTCTAGTTTAAAACCTTTGTCCTAAATCTACAGGCCCTGCTAAAATGAAGTCTGTCCACATCTTTCTGAAAAGTCCCCTTTAGGTACTAAAAGGCTGCAGTAAGGTCTCCATGGAGCCTTCTCTTATCCAAGCTGAACAACTCCAACTTTCTCAGCCTGTTTTCACAGGAGAGGTGCTCCAGCCCTCTGATCACCTTTATGGTCTCCTCTGCATTCAACAGATCCACATCCTTCTTATGTTGAGGTCCCCGAGCTGGATATAGAACTCCAGGTGGGGTCTCATGAGAGCAGAGCAGAGGGGCAGAATCCCCTCCCTTGGCCACACTGCTTTTGATGCAGTCCAGGATATACTCGTGTCGAGGTTTGACCCTGGCCAAATGCCAGGGACCTACGACGTCTGCTCTCTGTGCTCTCTCGTGCCACAGCTGTGCAGAGGAGAGGAATCAAACTAACACAAACACACTGGACTCATGAGTTGAGATGAGGCAGTGGTGGGGAGGGGACTCATGAGAACACGAGCAAAGAGGTTGAAAACTCAAGTTGCAAAGTGATTT
>VZTX01026596.1:0-16479 GCA_013400915.1 Pardalotus punctatus | reverse complement strand
CCCCGCCTCTCCAGCTCCATTTCCAGCTTTACAGCCCATCAGCCCGTTTTTCTGCTCCCGTAACTTGCTGTGGGGGGCCTGAGCTGGGATGAGCACACGACCCTCCCAGAGCACTGACCAGGGACTGGTATGGGGAAACATGACCGCATCTCCCCTCACCCCATAACACCCCCTGTGGTCACCCCCAGGATCTTCGTCAACCGGAGCCTGGCGCTGGAGAAGATCAAGTGCTTTGGCTTTGACATGGACTACACCTTGGCCAGTGCGTTTTGGGGGGGGCCTAAGGCAGGGTGCGTTGGTTGCAGGATCCCCTCAGCCCCTGCCCATGTCTCCCCTGCCCCCCTGCAGTGTATAAGTCCCCCGACTACGAGGAGCTGGCCTTTGCCCTGTTGCTAGAGCACCTTGTCGCCATTGGGTACCCTCCTGAGATCCTTGCCTACAAGTATGACCCCACCTTCCCCACCCGGTGAGTTTGTGGAGGGGGTCTCAAAGACGGGAGGGGTGGGGGGAAATGATCTCCCTACCCACTGACAGCTGTGTGGCGCAGGGGGCTGGTGTTCGATGCCATGTACGGGAACCTACTGAAGGTGGATTCCCATGGGAACCTGCTGGTCTGTGCCCATGGCTTCCGCTTCCTCAAGGGGTGAGTCTGGGAATCCCTCCCCCAGTGGGATCCCTGAGGGGGTCCCTCAGGGTGGAGTGCAGCTCCATGCTCCCTCCCCAGAGCCGAAATCCTCCACTATTACCCCAACAAGTTCATCCAGCGGGATGACATGAAGCGCTTCCACATCCTCAACACCCTCTTCAACCTAACAGGTGAGTGAGAACCCCCATCGTCCTGGCCCTCCCACCATCTTGGGGTGCTGTCCTGCCCCGCAACCCCTCTCACAGCCGCCTCCCCCACAGAGGCCCACCTCTATGCCTGTCTTGTGGACTTCTTCACCAACTGCTCCCGATATGTCAAGTGAGAGGGAGATAGTGGGTGGGGGCTTGATATTGGATTGGACAGGGGATAAATCTTGGTGGGAGCTTCCCTTGGCAGGGCAGCCCCTTCACCCCCTCCGTTCCTGATTGTTGCAGCTGTGACACTGGCTACAAGCACGGGAACCTCTTCATGTCCTTCCGCAGCATGTTCCAGGATGTGCGCGAGGCCATGGACCATGTCCACCTCTCTGTGGGTGCAATGGGCAGGGGGCTGGTGGTGGGTGCTAAGACTGCTGGGGTTTCCCTACACGCTCACCCTGGGAGGTTTTGGCCAGCCCCACCCCATCCCTTCTGCAGGGCTGCCTCAAGGAGAAGACGCTAGAGAACCTGGAGAAATACGTGGTTAAGGATGTGAGTTGTGCAGACCTCCACGGACCCCTCCCTACTCTACTCCCTCAGTCAATTCCTCGTGGCCCCCCCTGGGCTCCCCCATACTGACTTGTCCCTCACCAGCCCCGTGTGCCACTGTTGCTGAGTCGCATGAAGGAGGTGGGGAAGGTCTTCCTGGCCACCAACAGTGACTACACCTACACTGATGTGAGTAGGGGGTGTCCATGTCCCCCACCACCAGGTCCAGCCTGCCCTGGATGGGGGGAGGCAGAGGGGATGCGTTGAAGCACAGGCAGCGTCTGCCTTCCCTGGGGGCAGCAGTGATGATGCCAGCTATCCTTACAGGCCATCATGTCCTACCTGTTTGACTTCAGCAATGGGGACAAGGTAAATCTGTGCCCAGTGTGGGCTGGGTGGGTGGGTGCAGGGTGCCATCAGCATGCGCTTGTTAACCCTCTCCCCGGTATCCACAGGCTGGCGTCCCACAGCGCCCCTGGAGGTCTTATTTCGACCTGATTGTGGTAGACACCCGCAAGCCCCTCTTCTTTGCTGAGGGTACCGTCCTGCGCCAAGTCGACACGGTGGGGACCCCTCCCCTGCTGCGGGGCCAGTTGGGATGGTGGGCACTATTTAGGCACTGAGGGGGCTCTTGTGGGCACAGGAGAGTAGATTCACAGCTGGTTGGGCACCAAGCAGGTGCAGGTAACATTGTCCCCATCCTGGGGTCCTCTTGTCCTGCAGGACACAGGGAAGCTGCGCATTGGGACATACACCGGCCCCCTCCAGCACTGCGCTGTCTACTCCGGTGGTAAGCGCCCAGCTGGGCTCTGTAAGCAGCACAGCGGGACATGCTCACCTCCCCTCCCCCCCACCTTGACCCTTGGCTGTCACAGGCTCCTCCGATGTGGTCTGTGACCTCCTGGGTGTGAAGGGCAAAGACATCCTCTACATGGGGGACCACATCTTTGGGGACATCCTCAAATCCAAGAAGCGGCAGGGCTGGCGCACCTTTCTGGTGGTGCCTGAGCTGGCCCGTGAGCTGCAGGTCTGGACGGAGAAGAGTGGTGAGCAGTGCCTGGTTGGGGACACAGATTTTGCCATGAAGGGGGAGGCGGCCTGGAGTCTACTACATCCCGTGATGGCAAAACTGCCTCAGTGGGCCATGCCTTGACCCTCCTTTGTCAGTCATGCTGGGCAGTGGGCGATGTTCCTGCACTGAGCTGGCCCCATTGCCCTTGCAGAGCTGTTTGAGGAGCTGCGGAGCCTGGATCTCTTCCTGGCCGAGCTGTACCAGTGAGTTAGTTGAGGTGGGAGACAGGCAGGGGTGGGAGCACCTGTGGGGAACCCTCCAGGTGAGCCCTCAGCTGGGTCTGTTCCACTCCAGGCACTTGGACAGTGGTAGCAGTGAGCGCCCAGACATCAGCTCCATCAAGCGTCGGATCCAGGTGATGCCCAGGGCCCTGTCCCAGCTAACCCACAGCTCAGCTCACACCCCCGCCACAACTTCCTCCGTGGGGGTGTTGGGTGCCCTGACTGTCCTGTTGCACCCACAGAAAGTCACACATGAGATGGACATGTGCTATGGGAAGATGGGCAGCCTCTTCCGCTGTGGCTCACGTCAGACGCTCTTTGCCAACCAGCTGATGCGTTATGCAGACCTCTATGCTTCCTCCTTCATCAACTTCCTCTATTACCCCTTCAGCTACCTCTTCCGGGCACCCCCTGTCCTGGTATGCAGCCCCTGCCCCTGCTGCTCACCCACTGTGCCTCAGTTTCCCTTCCTGAAGGGGCCAGGGGGCTGATAGAGGTATTGGGTGGGCACCCAACCCCTTGGCTGGCTAGTGCCAGCCTCTGCCTGGGAGTCTTGTCCACCCCCTCCACAGATGGCCCATGAGTCAACGGTGGAGCACTCTCGCCTGGACTCAGGGGATGCAGTCACTGCCCTTCCTCCCTGGCTGGCCCAGCATGGCAACCCTGGCCAGCAGGTGGGTGGCAGGGAACAGAGGGGCAGAAGGACATGGGGATCCTGCTACCCTGATATCCTCAGGGTCCTGTGCCCGCTGAGCCCCTTCTGCACTGTCTCAGGTCTCCCAGGACTCAAGTGGGGAGGAAGAAGATGATGGAGAAGCCTGAGCACACCTCAGCTGCTGCCATGGCAGGTGCCAGCCCCATGGGAGGGCATTCGGTGGCCCTGGACCACTTGCATTGCCACTCATGGTCAGCTGCCACCTCTGGTGGTCACAGGATGGCTGGTGGTCCTGACCCATGGCCCCTATCACACCTGTCCCTGAGCAGCTGGGACCTTCTCCTGACTGCCAGGAGCCAGGAGAGGGCCCCTCTGCCAAGCCTGCGAGCTTGTGCCCCTTTAACTCATATCTCTCCCACCAACTCAATGCCAGCCTGAGGCCACCCAACGCCAGGGTGAACAGGCAGTGCTGCTGCTCCAGTAGCACTAGAAGCCCCACTGCAGCAGCTGGGGATGCGGCCGCTCTTGCCCCTTTAGCCTCTGCACCGACCATGAGCACGGCAGTGCTCTATGGGAACCCCCTTCACCTGCTGTTCCCCTCTTCTTTTTTCTACCCTTTTCTATTTATAAAAGATACTCAAAACTCCTGGCACTGCAGAGACATAAAATTGGCTGTTTTAAAGGAAAACTGCTTTGTCCCTGCACCTGGGAGGTGGGGGCAAAGGGTAGTCCCCAAATCCTTGGCCAGCAGCTGGGACAAGCGCAAGCCCTCAGGCAGAAGGTGGCAGCCCTAAGTTATCCCCACCTCTGCAGAGTGGGACAAGCCAGCAGTGCTCCACTGAGTGGAGCCAGCCCCATGCCAGAACTCTAGCACACTGCTCTGTGACTTCTTCCAGTATCTCAACAGAGATGCTGAGCCACGGCTAGGGTTTGGGTGCATCATGAGGGAGAGAGGAGGCAAAAGAGCATGATGGGGGTCAGCACCACTGCTTGCTGGGGATGACAGTGGGGCTCCCCCACCTTCTGCAGCTGGTGTACAGGCACTGTTCCCAGCAGAGACCACCCACCAATCCCCTCACCAGCCTCTTGCCTGGTACCTTGGGCCCCTCCCTGCTCCAAGTGCAAGGACAGCAGCAGAGGGGGCCCGAGTGCACTTGCAGGACTCATCTGTCCCCAGACAGCAACCACGTCCAGGAGCTGGGGGCCTGGCCTGCTGCATCCAAGGTCCTCTGCAACCCTTGGTGCTGCAGTCAGTCTCAGGGCCTGCACAGAAGCTGCTGGGGCACTGCAGGTCTCCCAGCTCCTCAGGCAGAGGAGTGTGCCTCCAGATACTGGGTCTGCATATGTCTCTCAGTAGGGGACATACAGATGCTGTCCAGGTAGGGCCCAAGGCAGCTCCAGAACAAATCCCTCAGGACATTGCTTCCAAGCCCTGGGAGGTGCCTGGAACATTGAAGTCCCACTGACACCATTTTACAGCAGGAAAACTGGAGCATGTGTCATGGCAGAGGAGCTGAGAGCAGTCCTGGAGGACACAATCCCAGGAGACACAGCTGGTACCTCCATACCACTCACAAGCCCACACACATCTCTACTGCAAACTTTAATATATTTAAACCAGTATTAAAATATTTTAAACAGGCTTATTCTGTGCCATCCCCTCCCCCCTACATCTGAGGGGCAGCAAGTGCAGTCAGTGGAGCGTGTATGAGGCAGCAGAGTGGGCAGGCAGCCTGCCCCTGCTGGTAACCCCTCAGGAGCTCTTGAGGGGGCATGAAGTCAAAACCTCCAGCTCTGTCGCTTCTAGCAAAAACATGTTTTCCCGGAAGAAGAAGCAAGTATCCTCCTCAGCATCCAGGATTTCACTGAAGGATGACACCACAGGGTCATGGTCCTGCAGCATCGCTGGGTAGTGAATCCCAGCCTGCTCAATCCGTAGCGAGCGCCGCACAGGTGTCAGAAACTTAAATTCTGGGCCTTCCAGGAACTCCCTTCCTCTACAGAGAGGACAAGAGCCTTGGGTAAACCCTGTGGAGGAGCACTGGCATGGAGGGTGTGTGCTACCAGGAGCAGGAGGTTCAGCCTTACCTGGATGCAGATGTAACCTGTAACTTGACTGAGAGAGGAAGGGAGGGCAAGGGCCTCCCCACCAGGCCTGGAGTCGATACTATGGGCTGTCTCTCATCTGGAAAAGGTGTCATAGGCTCCCAAGGAATGAGTTTCTCTGCCTTTTCTCCTGGAAGGAGAGGAAAAGGGCAACACAGTTGCAGAGAGCAGGATCTGGGGAGGGATTACACCTCAGCACTCTGGACACGGGCCAGGGGGCCTGGCTGCAGAGCCTTGCTGGGCCAGGACCCTCCCCAGCCCTGGTGGAGTGATATTTTTGAGATCAGGATTCCAGACTTTCACAATACTCAGTCTGCATCAAAGTCAAGAGGGACACAAGGTGCTGGGACAGATTGTAAACCTTGTTGCTATACCAGGCAATACCAGGGAGCCCCTGCCTGCCCATGCTCCAGCTGGCCCCCCAGTGCTCAGGCTGGTTACCTTCCAATGTTTGGCCTGCATCCTTCAAAATATTGAGAGCAGTTTCCCTGAGCTCCTCGACTGGCTGTAGGAAAAGCAGAACAGGGGTCAGGGCAGGTGTGGCATGGGAATGGAGACCAGAGTTACAGCAGAATAGCAGGAAAGGCTTTTGCTGCATCACAACACCCTGTGCTGAGGACAGAAGGAAGAGGCTGCAGGATTCCCCTTTGCCCAGTGGGATCTATCAGCACCCAGCACAGCTGGCCAGGTGCCCACCCTGCATGCGCACATCCTGCAGCATGGAATGGGACTGGCAGCTCTAAAGGACTTTTTCACCAGTGACTAGTGCTGCTCATTCCAAAACCTGGCTCCTGGATCTCGAGGAAGTCCTCCAGTGCAGAACACAGGGGAACACAGGGAGCAGGTGTGCCCCACTCACCTCTGCCCCAGCACTGACTGCTTCTCTGTACAGCTGCAACACATCAAAGGGGCCACTCCGGGCCAGCAGCTTTGCTTGGCAGATCCAGAATTTGGCAAATTTCTCTGGCTGGGGCACAAGGGACAGCACTGCTGAGAGCTCCTCTGCATGGACACCCTTCAATGAGAAGGGTAAGGGCCTGGAGAAAGGTGTCCATGGCATGGACCAGTGTGTGCACCAGGAAGCAGCCCGTGCCTGACCACAGCTCCCAACACACTCCAGGACGAGGGCCCCAAAAGTCTCGGTTTCCAAGTCTCCTACATAACCATGGGCAGATAAAAGCTGTCCTGACTCTATCTTACCCTTGGATAAGTAGGTCTAGTATTCCAGAGGGGTGTCAAGGGATAGACTCCTGTTCTGGCGTTAATTTGGGCCAGTAAACCCTGGAGCAGAGCTAGCAATCGGTGTTCCCAGCAACTGCTGCCCACCAGGGCCATACCTCAAGCTGTGACACCCACCACAACAGCCCTTTTTGACAGTGTACCTCTCCATGCAGCTCATTGCATGCCTTTGGCCTACCCATAACTTCATGAGGACTTTTATTTTCCCATGTTTCCCCTCTGGCAACTGAATACTTGCTCCCAACCCCTCTCAGCTACTGGAGGTATGTGGCCCTCATCCCCTGGCATGCTCCAGGGGAGAAAAAGCTCCTTCAAGCAGCTCCTTTCCCATACCCACCTCCTCAATGAACTTCAGAGACTCAGTTAATATGATGTTGGTCTTCACTTGGTAATGCTGCTCTGGATTCTCTGGTTTCTTTTTTGCTTTGACCTTTCTGCAGGATGGCTTCACTGCCTGCTTCTGAAGCAGCGCCATTGGTGGCCGCTTGTATTTCTTGCCTTTGGCTGCCACCCACTCCTCCAGCTGTTTCCTGTCCAAGGACAGAGAGATCACACTTACCACCCAGCAGACAGTAGCTTGGCAAGAACTGGCTGTTTTTTCCTTGGAACGCCCCTTTAGCCAACTTCAGCTGCTCAAAAAGAATCAGTGTATCTATCTCAGAAATACATCCACATCTGAGCTCTAGGCTGGGAAAGGAAAACATAAGCCTTGAGGCTAAAACAGGAGATTGGCCACACACTCTCATTCCACTTACTGAATTGGTGGGAGAGGAACCTAGGGTGCCACCCAATATCATCCCCTACCCTTTCTTTTTCAGGGCATCGACCTCTGAGCAAGCTTTTGCTGATAAAACATTTTGGACTCCGTTTTCAGCAGGATGGTGCTGGCTCACCCAGTCAAACCCTTTAAACTCTGCTGTTTCCCAAAGGCAGGACCCAGGCGGCCAGAGCTGCCACTTACTTACGATCCACAGCTGGCGGGATCCTAGGAATGCGCCTAGCCTGCACACCACTTGCCTTCTGCAGCTCTGGTTTAAGTTCATCTCTCCTACTCCTCAAATCACCCTCAAGTGATTGAACATGAGTTTTGGAGTTGTGTATGCTGCAAGACTGGTTTGGTTGGCCTGTCCCTTGGGATGCTTCTGTGCATCCAGGAGGCACCACCTTCATCTCCTTCCTGTCCATCTTCTCTTTAACCATGGGCCTTGGCCATGGCAAAGTAACACCTGGCTTTAGGCTGGATTTCAGGTTTGTGGTCCCCTGGGGCTTGCTGGGAAATCTTCTCATTGGGACAGGTTGGCTGTGGTGCTTAAGACTTCCCCCTGGAGCTGTGCCAGGTGGCTTTCCTACAGGTTGCCTCACTGTACTAGTTTTTCCCTGGTTTGTCCCTGGGTTTTCATGCAGCAAATTAGCTGAAGTAGAAGGGAACTGAGAAGGCTGCAACAGCTGAATTCTGACACTTAGTTTTTGAGATATGCTCTTTGAGTCTGCCAGGGTTTTCCTGAATTTATCTGGAACTGGTTCTTCCTTAGCCTGGCGGTTATTAATTATGTCTTTTGGACCCAGAACAAGCCTTGGTATTATGGCTGAGCTTTGCCTGTGGGCCAAGCCTCTCTTCTTCCTGAGACTGTTTCTATCAGATTGCAAAGTTCTGATCAGCTGTGGGGCTGTGGAGAGTCGTGGGCTGAGGTTTTCCTTGTAGCAGACCAGCCTGTCCTGCAGCCTCTCATTCACAGAGCAAGGTGCTCCAGGAGGGGGGTGGTCACTTCCCACTTGACGTGCTGCTGCAGTGACAGTCTCCTGTGCAGACTTCTGGTTTCTTTCTGGATTTAGGTGACCAGAGTTTGAAGGTGGGAGCCTGCCTCTGGTCTGTGCAGGAGCAGGAAGCTTCACGTTCTTCCCTGGCTGCACTGGATGCATCCCTGCTGCTCTCTGGGATGTATTTGAAGGCTTCTGCTGAGCAGTGTGGCCAACGTGCTGTGTGGATTTGGCTCCAAGATTGCCATCTCCTTGAGCACCCTCCATCACATTCCCAAGAACATCCTTCTTGCTCCTGTCAACCTGGAGAGATAAAGCAGCCCTCAGCTCCAAGGAAAATGCAGCTTGGTCAGACCCTGATAGCTGAGCCAGGGCACAGTCATGTGATAAAGCAGCTGTCAACAGAACAATAGCACAACACCCACCAGGACATAGGCAAAGGATCAGTCTCCCAGACAGAAATGCCTAACTAAGCTAAACTACTTTGAAAAATAACTGGTTGACTCATTGCCAGCTATTTAGCAATCTGTTGTATGCCCCCCATTTGGAGCCAGGAACTCACGACCCAGACTTGGGGATGTGGTTTTCAAAACAGGTTACAGATCCAAATAGCAGCCAGAATGAAAAATTACTATGACTAAAGTGCATTCTCTTGTGACCCTATAAGCAGCAGTCCTCAGTGAGGCCCTTTGAGATCTCTTGGACTGCTGTGGGCTTTGACTAGCATTTCCCTCTGAGCAGGACATCTCAGAGCCAGCAAACTCTCATGTTTGCTGTACTTGGAGGAAGAGCAAACAATGTCAACAGAGCTTGGGCTGACAGGCCCTCTCCCCAAGGCTCACCCCTTTGCCTGTGGAGAAGATACAAAGGCACCAACATGAGTCCTTCACTGAATTTGAGGGGAATTTTTCACAGGTATATACCTTCTAGAAACTCTTTAGGTCTATGTGTGTATAAGTATGCTACAGCAAAGGTACCATGAATGTGGCTTTCCTCAGTTCTTAAGTACTTTAGATTTTTAAGTCAGGCCTGGAAGCAAGTTACTGTTGTGCTACAGTAAATTCTATATGAATCCTTTGTTAAATTCTTTAACTTAATCTATTTATTAAGTGCTGTGAAGTTTAAGTGCTGTTAAAACCTTCAGTCCTAAACTGTTGGTCAAGTCCAGTGCTCAGATTAGCAAGGTGGTCTGCTCTGGATCTTCTGAGTCAATGGACCTTCCTTATTCCTTTTTATCCTTACCCTTCCCTTCCCCCACCCCACTCCCCTAGCTTCCACTTAGTTTCTGGGTTGGTTTTGGTTTGGTTTTAGATTGATTGATTTCAGATTTTTTCTGTATGTGCTTTAACCATCCAGTAAGTAGTAAAGTGAACCTTGACAATGAATTTTGTTGCGCTTTCACTTTTATATTAAACCTGCTTTTGCTGATACCTTCACTGGTGATTCTTTAAGCAACCACAAAACACTCATTCACAACAGGGGACCCCATTCAGCCTAGACTCACTTAAAGCATGAAAGACTCAAAAACTTCCTACTTACATGCTTGAATTTAGAAACTGGTTCTAAAGGTGGATTCAGGTGATTAGGCCAGTCCTTTAAAAAGGATCTGTAAAAGTCAAACAAGTTATCAGGTTATATATCAGCCATAAGAAGAGCAGAAGGAGTTAAATATCTAACCCACTGCTGGTTGTCTCAGACACAGGAGTTTAGGAGTAGCTTTTGGAAATCAAAAAGGAATATTGTCAAGGAATATTACCACATACTATTAATTCTTTTTCTTTTGTGTGGCAACAGAAAAGCAACACAAACCATTAACATTCAAGGTTGTCACAAAACTTCCATGGACAACAAAACTAACCAAGATTATTCCTGCAGGTGGTGGTCTGGCAGGTAAGGGGTTTGGAGGCTCCCAAACCACGCTGTGCCACAGACAGCTGAGGTCACACTGCTGCCACGCTGCAAGTCACAGTGGTGCCTCGGCATGTCCTGACCAGAGTTCACTGCAATGTGGTTGATCCACCAGCCCTGCAGCTGTCTAGGCACTGGAAACTAAGCAGGAAGGTGGGACAGTAGGCTACTGTCAGCTCCCACAGTCCTGTCCTCCCCCTCCCAGAACTGGAGCCCCCTGACAGAAGCCAGCTGTGGAGTTCTCCCATGCTTCTAGCTCCAGGGTAGCAGCTCAGTCATCTGGGAAGATTAATGCCTGTACAAGCATTTTTCTGTAAGAAAGAGCCTAGAGAGTGAGGGAACCATCCTCTGTTCTGCCCAAGTGCTGCACTATGCCTAAAAGAAAGGTCAAGAATCTTCTCCCATTTCTATTACATTAGTTGTGTTTCCCAAAGCCTGACAACAGGGACTGGTTTGCTCTTTGTGCTCTTTGATCCTGCTTCTCCTCATATTTTCCTGCCAGATACATTGAAAATGCCCCTTCCTGATATTAATCTATCCCAAAGGCCACTTGAAGCTGCCATTAAAAACCAGTGGTGAGACTTCAATCACCCCTTCCTTGAGGCCTGGTTCCAAATCTGAGTTGTTAGCAGCAAGGCTTGTTCTGCCAGAGCCAGAAGCTGAGGTGAGAAAGTTTCACAGAGACTTATAAAACACGCAGAAGAGACGCCATCAGGCATTGGGAAATGTCAGCACTCAAACCATCCTTTTGCTCCTGCTGCCAGTAACTACAGACTGGTGCCAGAGTGCTGTAGGGGCAGAGCCCAGACAGCAAGGCCCCAGCAGGAGCTGGTTCTTCATACACAGGCCAGAGAAGGTAGACACTGGGCAGTGGGGAGAGTCAGCTATACCTCAGACCTTTATGTTGCAGGGCTTGACACGAGAAATCAGGCTAACTCCAAACACAGGTCATGGAGCAGTGCAGGCAAGAGGGCAAAAGCCCTGCCCTTGTTTATTCTTACATTTATATACATATTTACTGTCAATCATGGATTGGACAATAAGGTGATCAACCTTCCAATCCATAGGTCCAAGACACAGTCCATCAATTTTCTCCGCCTTGGGAGAAGAAATGCAAACAATCTGCCGGATAGCCAAACAATGAACATTGTTTATGAAACCCAAGTGAAAAACAGAGCACAGTGTGAAAACAAGACGACACCTTTACAGATAATCTCATGCAAACCCAACATCCTCCTAACTTACTTTGCACTTGGGCATTTCAGCCTTTCCTTGGCTGCTTGGAAGTTTTCCAGCTCTGCAGAGAAATGACAGGAAATGCAGTGCACACAGCACAGTCTTGGTACTCGAAGAATGAGTACCCATGACAATGGATTTCTGTTACTCTCAAACACTACACTGTACATCTTTTAACCTCCCTGCCTGGGGAGCTTGGCAATGCTGCGCCCAGAAATTGCCATACATATGATATTGCCAGAGGCTCACTGGCACTCAAGCTCCCCGACCCTCATAGCATGATGCCGCTCAACACCTCAGTTGTGCAGGGCTCAGTTTGCAGAAGGAAAGGGGAGATGCTGCCCATGACTCCATTTCAGCTGTGTATCCCCACAGGCCTGCACCCCCTAGCAGCCAAGCCCTCTTCTCACACAAGTAAGAGGGGAAAGCCAGGAGCATCCCGACAGGAGGACAGAGGATGCTTCCAACACCCCCAGTTTGGCTGCAACACTAGAGCGTCTCACAGCCAGAGTCCAGCATCACCCCATTCCCAGGGCTCCTGGCCCTAACACTCTCCCACTCTCACCCAATCACCTACATTTCACCCCGGGCTTTACGAACATGTCAAGCCTCCCCCGCCCTCTGCTCCCTAAGGCTTCCACTGAGCCCCAAGAGCAGCACGGCCCCCCAACACACCCCCAATCCTCCCACACTGCCTCCTCCCAAACCGCGTCCCTGGGCCCCCCAGGGCACCCCCGCGGGTTCCCATGCCCTCACCCACATCGACCCCCACCCCACACCCCAGCCTCCCTCCCAAGACCTCAGTACCCCCCAGGCCGCCTCTGACACCCTCCCCCAAGGTCCGTCTTTGCTCGCCTCCAGTCCCAACACTCCTACAGAACTCGCGGCCTCCCCGCAGGGTACCCGCCCCAGGGGGTCCGCAGGTCGCAGCACCCCCGCACCACAGGGCCTCATAGCTCCGTTCCTCCCCGCCCCCACAGGGCCCCTGGAGAGTCCGCACTCCCCAGTACCGGGACCCCTCGGACGCAGCTGCCAAACCCCCGAGCCCGCACCGGCCGCTCCCACACGCTCCATCCCGGACGCCACCTCGTCAAGACCACGAATACGCCCACCAACCGCCCCACCGCCTTTATTTGCCACCGCCTTCTTCAAACTGACCAATGGAGAGAGCCAAGAGCCGGCTTTCGCTCCGTTATTGGCTGAGGGGTAGGGGGCGGTGACAACGCGTCCCCACCGGCGCAGGCGCTGAGGCGAGGTGGGGCGGTCGCGGGTCTCTGCAGTGACCCTCGTTGCCGCGCCGTGACAGGCCGTGCCACGACGGACTGTGCCAGGCCACAAAATGCCACGGCCCGGTGTGCGATGGCGTGCCATGTCTGGCCACGCAATGTCATGCCATGCCATGCCATGTAATGCCACATAATGCCATACCACGCCATGAAATGCCGTGCAATACCACGCAATGGCACGCCACGCCATGCTATGCTGCACCATGCTGTGCCACATGACAAGGCATGGTGTGGTGTGAAATTGCATGACGTGGTACACCACTCATACTATGTGATACCATGCCACACCATGTAATGCCACGCCATGCTGCTCATTGTTCTGCCTCACTGTAGTCCACCGTGCCAGGTGCGGGCAGCAGCTGGAGCAGAGGTGACAGCTCCAGGCACCTGCTGGGTGTGCCAGGGATGTCCACCCCAGTCACCTCCCAGCTGTAGTGTGGGCATGAAGACAGGGTGGTGGAGGGTCCTGCATGGGTCTGATCAAGTCAGGGTGGTCCGTGGGCTTTGGGGTAGCCCCCTACCCCCTGGGTTTTCACCCAAAAAGCAGCCAAAGTGGTAGTATTTTCCCATCCATAACCCCATCCCCCATGAGAGCAATGAGCTGAGCAATGCTGTCCTAGAAAACGTTTTATTTCCGCCTCCATCCATATAGCAGTTAAAAGTAATAATAAATAAGGGAGCACAATAAATAAGTACAAAAGCACTGGGCAGACACAATAAATACAGAGTGGCTCGAGCCCATGGGGCCCAGAGCTGCTATTTCACATGAAATAGATGGGGAGGGGGGTTGTGTCCCAGGGGGTTGTACTCAGTACATACAGCCTGAAAACCGGTAACTGCCGGTTGGGTTGATGCAGGGTTCTCAGCGCCCGCTCAGCTCATAGGTAGCAATATTCACCTGGTCTGGGGTGTTGGTGATGCCGACAGGCTGGCGGGGCTGCAAGGATGTGCAAATGAACCAGCCAGGGAAGGCAGCCGACTCAAAGCGGGTGGTCCCCTCAGCTGGGCTGTCCAGGCGGTAGAAGATGAAGCGGGTCAGCTCCACGCTCTCAATATCCCTCCTGATGTCAGCTTCCTATAGCCAGGGTGGTGAAATAAGAGTCAAGGTGGAATGGAGCCCGCAGTCCCACAGAGGACAGACTGGTGGGACCCCCTGCTCACCTCCAGCTGCAGCATGGGCTTGGTGCCACTCATCACACATGACATGTAGAGCTGGTAGCCCTTGATACCCAAAGCCACTGGCACCCTTCCAGACCCTGGGCCACCCTGTGATGACCGGGGACGGTACAGAGCGATGTTGAGCTTCACTGCAGAGAGAAGGGACAGGTAAGTGGGTGATCCTGGGGCTGTGGGGTGGTTCCTGGGTGGTCCTGAGTTTGGGTACAGGGACATTGGGATGGGACCACATGCTCTCACCTTTCCGGCCAGCAGAGGGTCCCTGCAGGTGCAGGGCCACCAGCTGGGTGGGTGACTCTAGTACGAAGCACTTGTGGTCAATGTCCAGGATGTCAAAGGACTGGGAGCGAGTGTAGCGGAAAACAGGTGCCCTGGTATGACTGCCCTTGATGCACTGGAAGGAGATGGGCTCTGTGGGGAGTGAGACAGTCAGAGGGATGCTGATGCTCCCTGGTCCAACAGTACCCCCCAAGAATATCCTCTGGCTGGGGTGACACCCCTGACATAATCCTCATACCGAAAATATCATCCAAGAAGCTGCCAAGGTCACTATTGGCAAAGTCCTTGTGTGATGGCTGCTTTAGGAGCTTGGTCACAGCAACCACCAGGACAGCAGCCTGGTGAAAGGTCCTGGACAGGTGTTCCTTTGTCACTGTCACCTGGATGCCCACACCAGGTGATGTCACCTCCAAGTCCAGTCGGGGCTTCTGGGGAGGAAAGGGGATGCAGGGTGAGAGTCTGGCTTCCATACCACATGAACCCTCACCACTCCCACCACCCCAGTGTTACCTTCTGTGGGCAGAGGCAGTTGGGACCATACAACGTCTCCTCAGTCAAGCTGAAAGGCAAAGGGAGATGGTGAAGTCGGGGTCAGGAATGCAGCATCACATCCCCAAAGTCCTCTCCTGCATGTTTATTCTTACCTGCTGCTCTCCAGTGTGTCCAAATCAGGGACGAATGCCATTGCTGCCACTGACTGCAGAGTCCTGGGCAGAGACTTCACAGTACCTGCAAACTGCTGAGGCACTTGGCTGCCTGCTCCTGCCTGTCCTGCCAGCAGTGTTGCTTGGCTGCTCTCTGAGCCCTGCGTCAGTGTGGCTGGCTTTCAAGAGCCTCTAGAAGGAAGCGCCGTCAGAGTGGGATTTCCAGGTTTCGCAACACCCGGTTTTGCCCAATTCCTCTATTGAGACTGGAGGGCTGGGGGAATTTGGTTGCTCCCAAGCAGTGCAGTGGTGAGGCGGAGCCTGGAGCAGAGCAGGGGATGCTCCAGGACCAGTGTGTGGGGCAGAGCAGGGATGATCCGGAGCTGGTGCATGGGGCAGAGCAGAAGGATGCTCCAGGGCCAGTGTGTGGGGCAGAGAGCAGAGGGGATGTTTGGGATTGATGTGTAGGGCCTGTGACCATGTGCCAGCCTGCCATTTGGTGGACCCAGCAAGGAGCTGGACTCACCCTAGCCCCAGCCCAGCTGTGATGACACCCACCCTTGTCAGGGCTGGAGATTGCGGCTGCCCTGTAAGGGGTCGGTGGTGCAAGTGCTGCTACTCCACCATTTCCTCCTGCACTGCCCAGACCCATGGTACCATGGCCAACTGTGTCCCCTGTCACTCCTCTTGTCCACACTGTCCCAACACCAGTGGGTGCAGGACCTTGCTGTCTCCTGGGTTTCTTGTGCCCATTCATGCCACCCTGGGGACATGGCCTTCAGAGACATGGCGTTAGGGACACTTCTCATCCTCATGTCCATCCGGTGTGGCAGAGATTGCACCACACTGGGAGGGCCGGGGATGTGCGTGGCCAGGCTTGCATGGATGCGGGCTGTTGGGGTGTTTTCCTGGCACTTGTTTCACTTCCTGAAAGTGCCATCCAGCCCTGCACAGCTTCTGTGGTCGAGACTGGCATCACCATGACTCACTGTCGGGAAATTGCCAGAAACCCGGAGCTCCCCAAGCACCTCCTGTGTCCTGCTGAGTGTCCACTGGCTGTCACACATGCTGGGATATCCCCAAAGGCCTGACCCCACCCAGGCCAAGGGGTCCTCCACGCCACAGTGGAGGTCTCCAGGCCATGGCAGAGGTCCCCAAGCCACGGTTGGGGTCCTCAAGCTACAATGAGGATTTTGGGCCATGGACCACGGTGGGTGTCCCCAGGCCATACCAAGGGTCTCCAGGCCATGGTGAGAGTTGTCTAGCCATGGTAGCGGTCCCAAGACCGCACAAGGAACCCCACACCACTCCTGCGCCTTGCCCTGCGCGGCGCTCCATCCCCGCCCCGCTGTTTCACGCGTAACGGCGCAGCCGCACTGGCCCGGGACGGAAGGGCGTGGAAAAGGGGCGGGGAGACGTGACGTTTGGCGCAGGGGCGGGGCGGGGCGGGACCGGTGGTCGGGGCCGCTGTCAGAGCCGGGGCCAGGAGCGGGGCGTACGGACGCGCCGGTGGGTTCTGCGGCAGGGCCGGACGGTGGGGCCGGACTCAGCCGGGCTGGAGGGCCGG
>VZTX01026595.1:0-70992 GCA_013400915.1 Pardalotus punctatus | reverse complement strand
ACCCGATCCCCGTGGGGAGGGGGCTGCGGCGGGGCCGGGCGGGGCAAGAGGCAGAGGAGGAGGGGGGCGATGAGTGCAGGAGGAGCTGCCGACCCCTCTGCCCGAGCCCCTCTGGAGAGGGGGATCCGGCCGGAGGAGGAAGGGGTGTTTCCACGGGGGTCGCTCTCCATCCTCTCCGCCCCTGGTGTTGCCTCGCAGGCGGCTCTTTCCTCCCCGTGTCCCGCACTCCGGCGGGTCCGAGCGGGCTGGTGGGCGCCAGGGGATGGCTGCTATGAAATTCCCTTTGGGAACGTGGTGCGGCAAGAATCGGGGCTATTGTCCTCCTGGAGTACTTCAACCTCCCCTCTGCGGTATCGAGCGCTTCAACTTTTTCTTCCCAGAATGAGAAGTTTCTGCTGCTCGGAGCCGACTCCAGCCTTCCTAGCTTTTCATTACAGCGGGAGAATATGTAGCCCAGGATGGTTGGATGTCCCACAAGCCTTGGGCAGGGGGAATGGCAGCTCCTGGATTAGTGCAAAGTGCACTGGGCTTCGTGCCCTTCATGCTAGGGTCAGGCAAGGTCCTCTCCCCCGAGCTTCAGGCTTGCCCCGTCCCTTGCTTGGCATGGCTGTGCAGGCAGTTCTGCTGGCATCCCTCCCAGCTAAGAGCAGTTCTGAGGGTGAAAAGAAGGTTTTAACCTTGAAGAAAACAGTGCTGGGATTTCCAGCACTTCTAGGTGCTGCTTTAGTCAGTGGCACATTGGTGTTACAAGTGAAGAAATCAAATCTCTGTACAAGATGAGAGCCCGGAGGAGGTGATGGGCTCACCTTGCTCTCACGCTGACTAAGCTATGAAAAGTGCCAATATGTTCCACCAGACAGCAGTGAGACAGGAGAGGTGAAGTTTAGGTCACTGGAGAGGGAATTAAGTAATTAGAAATTACTCAATTAATTAGAAATTAGGATGGACTGCGGAATAAGAGTGGAAAAAGAGGTGTCATGGCATAAGGTGTAGAACAAGAGCACTTGGTTAAAAAGGAGCCTTTGTAACCTGCTGCTGGAAGGCAGATGCAGCACACCCTGCACCAAGAAGCTGTGTAGGTGGGTCTTACATGTTTCCCCTAGCCAAGATGGTGTTGGCCCTTAGGCTGAGGATGAAGGGACTGTGTTGTACCTGCTGCTGCAGTTTCTGCTTCTCTGGAGCCATCCTCCAGTATCACTCAGACACAAAGTGGATGCATGATCCTTAAGCTGGTAGGAGCTGTAGGACTGAGTCTGGGAAGCTGTGCTTCCTGGGATGCTGCTGGTGTGCCACTGCCGTGTCCCAGGGCACGGGGCTGTTCCTCTTCCCATGCAGGCGACAAGCTTCTATCCCTCCCCTAAGCTGCCATCACTTCTGGCCTTTTCTTTGAGTGAGATTTGGATGACAAAAATGGAAGAAGTTACGTGACTTCCTGCTGACAGAGCTGCTTGTTTGCCTCCTTGCTGCCCTGCATGCTGGCTCAGCACTACAAGACGGGGTTTGAGCAGCTCAAAGCCAAGCTGCAGATAGCACACGTGGCAGATGCCCATGGATCCTGAGAAGCCAGCGTGCTCTGGGCAGCAACCCCCACGCTGCTGTGCTTTGCCAGCTCTGTGTGGCAGTGGGGGAGTGCAGCAAACAGCTTCACACCTCCCCGACAAGAAGCTGATAGGGAAACTTGGGCTGATACTGTGGCTGGAGCCAGGGAGGGGGTTTCCCAAGCACTGAAGAGCCCTAAGGCTGTAAAACAGTCAAGTGCTCCTAATAAAACCCATCAGGCCAAATTCCTATCAGGCTTAATCTCATTGTCTCATCCTAGCACTCAGCTCCCTCCAGCCCTGTTTTCCTGGCTGCTTTCTACCCCAGAGCTCTCACTGGGATACTGGTCTGGCATGCAGTGTCCTGAGTGCACATGTGCTGCTAAAGGATAGCTGAGTCCTAGTGCTGACTTCTCTCTTCCAGCCTGAAACGCTCCTCTGGGCTCCCCTCTTGGTTGGTCCCCTCTTTTCGGGCAACGCAATCACATTGTCTAGCCTCGTGCATCAAGGTGGCAGGTCTAATCCAGCACAGATTAGTTTCAACCTAGTTTTACCCTCTAATGCGCTGGGCTGCAGGGAAGGAATTCAGCCTGTTAGAGTGCAGGTGCCTGCTTCTTCCACCCAAGGCAGGCACGAGCATCCCTCAGCCCCTTCCCAGCCCCAGCAGGCAGGGTGGCTGGCACTGAGCACTTAAATATCCCAGTGAGAGCTTGGCCTGCCAGCTGGAGTCATCTTTTTGGGGAGCAAGGAAGGATCTGGCTTTGCTCAGGTTGTCTTGAAGGTAGCTGGGACTTGTGTGGCTGAGTTTATTGGCTTAGAAAAGTCTCTGAACAGCTCAGGAAAGGCTGTTCAGGGCAGGAGCGGGGGAGAGGCTTATAAAGCAGTTCTTATTAATAGAACATGTCCCTTAAAATGGGAACTTTAGCAAAGGGCTCTAGGAGGAACTTCAGCCACTCTGAGTTTGAGTCACAGACCCTGGGGACTGAATTCCTGTGTGCCATTGTGAGTGTTTGCCTTATCGCAGTCACAGCCCAGCTCACACACAATGTGGAGGCTGGAATGCCTTTCAAATACACCCCCTTGTTGCTTCCTTGCACCTGGAGCAGAGCTGTGGTGCTGGTGGGCTCTCCAGTCCCCATCCAGGTGAAACACAAGGGAACTGAGCCCTAGTCCCGTGTGCAGTGTCACCTGTACCGCTCTTGTGTCAGGCTGCCAGGGGCTGATGGGCTCCTGGGCATGTGTCCCATCATGTATGGATGCATTCCCTTCAGTCTTTACCATTTCTGTGCTGCTTCTTGCTCACAGAGAGACACTGCCCTCCATCCCCTGTCCCGCTGGGAGGTGGAAGCTGTTTGCTGTTCCTGCTGTGACCTGGTGGCCAGGAGTTGTTTTGGCCCTGTTTTGGTTTTTGGTGATGTTTGCCTTCTCCAGAGGCTATTCAGTGGCGATGGCAGCAGGTAACACTACTCTGGTCTCTGGTGACTTCTGCTGCTGCCTGAGCCCAGGTCCTGAAGCCTGAATTGGGCCCTTTGTGTTGGGCTGGTAAATGATACCCCTGGGTAGAAATAACTGAGATAAATGAAACTGAGTTGGCAAAGGTGAGCAAAAGAAGGAACTGGGAATGTGGCTTTTCCCCACAGCTCTCAATTTGAGTTGGTGACCATGGTGATGAGGGAAGTTAGTGTCACACTGGTTTGGTGGCCATGCTCTCTGGTGTCCCATCGGGAGTTCCCAGGGTGGGAGGAGGGGATGGCAGTCACGTCTGTCCTAGTGAGCTTCCTACAAAACCCTAGTTCGGCTGCAGGTAGAAGACTTGCCATAGCAGTGGTTAACTGGCAGTGAACGGTTTGAGGACTCTCTGAGCAGGTCCAAGCTCCCCTGTCAGAGTGAGGAAGGAGGGAGCAGCTTCAGGTGTGTGGGCTGGATGGACCCAGAGCACTGGAGCAGGATTAGGGTGACCAACAGTGATCGGCACACAAGGCTCTTGGTGAGCCACTCCTGCCTTCCCCACGAGCATGGGGAGCAGGGGTGAGGAGCACATGCCCAGAGCAGGGAACAGCCTCAGCCCTCCATCCACTAACCCCTCGAGGGGTTTTTCCTGGGGACAGGCCATGCATAAGCTGTGCAGATGTTAATGATTTCTACCCTGAAGAATGTGGTGTTGTTGCTGAACACAGATCGAGTCATTAAGCTGCACTGGGCTGGAGCTGGGCGGTGTGGGAGGGCAGGGACAGGAGCAAGACCCTGCTGCTCACAGCTGCGGGGAGTGTTGCTGGCAGGGCACAGCAGAACAGTTGGCTGTGCAAGTTGTGGTCTGTTCTTTCGGGTATCTGAAGGTTTTTGAGGTGGGGCTAGGGACAAGTGACTAGAAGTGACCCAGGGTTTCCTCTCCAGCCTGAGCAGAGTAGGGGGAGAAAATGGATATTCAATATGAGAGAGCTCCTAAGCCCAAATTACCTGTCCTCTTGTGTGCATGACGTTCTGCAAGGTTTGCCTGCTCTATTTGCAAGCACTCTGTGTTTATCTAAGAGTTTGAAATCTGAGATAAGAGTGCTTTTTGCAAAGGCTAGGAGCCCTTGCTGGAAATAAGTGCCCAATCCACACGCTAAGTGTGCTTAAGCAGAGATGTGGGGAGCTGAAACCTTGGGTGAGCAAGAAGAGGGGGTTTCATGCAGTTATTCCAAAAGCAAGTGGGGTCCAGTCCTTCCTCAAGCTGCTGGTGGGAAATCTGAGACATCAGAGGGATTCCCCTTGCACTGGAATGTTAATGACAAGGTGTGGAGGGATTCAGCCCCATTTCAAGTCTCCTGGTGCTGTTGCTTGGCTGTGACTCTCTGCATCACTCTCTGTGCCTGTGGAATTCTGTGGGTCTTCTGGGTAATGCTGCCTTTGTAGGTGCCCTCTAGGGTGTTTTCCTTTGCATCTTTAACCCTGGGGGTATTTTTTTTCTGTTTTAGGAGTTTCTCTGTGACCCAAAGTTCAGTGATGAAAAAGACCTGGAGGAGAAGTTGGCAGTGTTCAAAGGTGAGAACTGGAGGGTTTCCCTGTCCTTTGAGCCCTACTGTTTTCTCTGAACCAGATTATTTTCTTCTTGCATCTTACCAGCCTGAGATTCTTTGCCAAATACAAGTGACTGAGCTGGGATGGATGCCTCCCCCTTGCTTGTGGGACTTGGTGAAACTCCCTGCAGAGGTGTTTTCCACACAAGCCTTCATGCTTCTCCCACTTGCAGGGCAGGGACATGCCACCCTACAGACATCCTGCCTGGCAGCTGCTATTACTGCAAAACCTGCTGCGTGGGCAAAACCCTGGGGAGCAGCAAAGGAGGATGGTTTCTGTCTAGTTACCCAGCAAGCTAACTGGCATTATGGACTGTGCAATAGCTGGACTCCTNGTTGTGTAAAAAGTTTGTTTCTTTTTTTTTTTTTTTTTTTTTTTTTTTTTTTTTTTTTTTTTTTTTTTTTTTTTTTTTTAATAAGCAGGAGGACCTTGTTCTGCAGAGCAGAAGTGTCAGCTGTTTTCTGGAGGAGTTGGGGACTTTCTCTCCTCAAAAGTTTCTTTAGTCCTTTCTCAGCCCCTTGACACCAGAGGGAACAGCACTAATATGTCTAGTTCTGGCCAAAGCCTGACTCCAGTGGGTCAGCAGATCTAGGGCTTAGGTCTGGGCTTTTTGCTTGGACAGGGGACACAGAAACAGCTCAAAAGCCTGGAGTCCTCTGGAGCTTGTCCCCAGACTGGTTGCAGGACAAGATCTGGCAAGGTTATTCTGGCATGCCCACTTTCTTTCCAAGCAGTGGCTGAAGGCAGTTGAGAAAACATGCCTCTGCGTCACACTGCCTCGAGGCTTGTCCTCAGCCTGGCTCTAACCAAATAAAACCTGACCTTGCTTCCATTTCAGACATTGTCTGCTATTTCCCTTTGAATTTTGGCTTTGCAATCCAGCAAGGAAGAAACTGCCTGGCGTTTTGTGATCCCTTACACCGCTGGGCACAGAGGAGCCTCCTGTGCTCCCCGATCTCTTTGTGTCGCCTTTTGTGTGGCTTTGGCTTTTGGCGGCAGCCCCGCATTATTTTTTCCCATCACAATTGGGGCTCTTCAAACATTGCAACTGTAGGTCACAGGCGCAGAATTCCCTGTAACGAGAGCCTTTGGCATCTCCTCCTGCTGCCTCGTGAGTTTGTCTCCGTGGCCTGTCTCGCTCTCCAACGCCTCCTCCAGCTCTCCCAACAATTGGCTCATTGTGTGATGATGGGGGGAATATTTCTTCTCTGCTGTCCTTCCCACTGTCCCCTCCCCAGCCTGGGGGAGGCAAAGATGGAGCCCCCGTGCAGTGTTTGTGTAAATGTATTTGTGACAGAGGGACCACGCATGGTTTTTGCCCACTAAATCCCCACCGCTGGGGTGGGAGGGAAACATCAATGTGTGAGCTGAGGCTGATGTAAAGCTGCCTCTGTTCTCTGCACTTTTGGCTAAGTGTCAGCTGAGAAGAAAAGAAAACATGTGCTGGGCATGGACACGGCAGAGGGGGGTTTGTGTCCCCAGGCACATGCAGGGGTGCCTGACCCCAGCCAGGGCGGTGGCAGTTCATAGGCACAAGGTCATTCTGGTGAGGCAGAGTGTGGGGAGAGGCATTTCTACTACAAGCATCATGCTGGCCCTATAGCATGTGTGTTACAGCCCCAATTTCATCTAGGATTGGTTGCTTGATGCTTGAAGGGAGACCTTTACTCCTGCCTGAAGCATGAACAGCTTTGGTTTGTACATGGTGTTTCCGTAGGTCGGTCCTGGTCGGCTCGTGGCAGCAGTAATCCATGGGCTGAGACCCAGGTGAAGACGTGCCAAGCCATTCCTCTGCCTCCTGCCCATCAGTCCAGTTAACCCAGCAATTTCCTTTGGTCCTGGGAAAGTACAGGTCCTGGGAAGACTCTGATGTGTGAAATAACCACTCTCCCCTTTGGCTCCTTAAATTAGCCTGCCACTTCTCTGTTCATGCTCATCTGCTTGCTGGTGTCCCTGGAGCAGAAGCAAAAGGTCTTTTCCATTTTCCTTCCTGGAGCAAAGGAGCAGCCTGGAAAGGCTCGGTTAATTTGAGTCCTCCAAGGCTGTTGTGGGGAGCGAGTGCTGACTGCAGGGTGATTTCTCCAGCTCAGCATGGATGGATGGTGCCAGCAGGCATCTTGCTCTTTCCATTTAGCAGAGCTGAGGTGATGGGGGCCCCCTGTGGTGCTGGGAGCTGTATGGTCTGTAAGACAGACAAATCCTCGCCTGAAGAGCTTAAAGTCTAAATGGGGAACAGCTAGCAAGGGGTGGGGGGCATGTAGAAAGCTCAGGTGTGCTGCTTCAAAGGGCAGAAACTGCACAGGACTGAATTCCTGAATTTTCTAACTCCAGTCAGTGCTCTGCCTGTTCCAGCATGCGAGTTTTTGTCCTGCAAAGCTAACCAGACCTTCTGGAGCAGGCTCTGCCTCTCTCTGAGAATGCTGGAGCTGCTCAAGTCAGCAGTGTTTGACAGCAGGCTGGAAGGGCAAACAACCTGCTCCAGCATCACTGTGCCCAGGCATGTTCTTGGCTTTGCCCTCTTGATGTGGTCCTTGAGCATCTCTCCTGGCAGGTGCTGCTGTGGGAGTTGGGAGCACTGTGGAGTCTGTCCCTCGTTATTGCAGGCAACTGCGTCATTTAATCCCCCTCGTAATCCGATCAAGCTTCATCTCGGGAGTGCTCAGGGGTTTGTTTTCCTTGCTACTCCTTCTGGGAGGCTGTTCCAGAGCTTTGTTTTTCTGGTTGGAAACGTTTTAATGCTGTTCATGGCCAGCTGATACCTTGTTCTCATGCCAGTGTTTTCCTTCAGCTTAAATGAAAAGCAGCCACAATTACAGAGCACTTAGATCTAGAGCCCTAGAATTGAGATAAGGGTGCTAAAGCCAGGTCTTGAGATGGTCTCCCCCTCTGAATTTTGCATTCAGCAGCATATCAATCTTATCCCCAAATGTTTTATTTCATTACTGTGAGCAGGCAGTGCTCCAAAGCCCTGCACACCCTCTGTTCTCAAGTCTTGCTAACTTAATTCTGTGTCTCTTCTAGAGAAATACAT
Source organism: Pardalotus punctatus (assembly GCA_013400915.1). Classification (NCBI taxonomy): domain Eukaryota; kingdom Metazoa; phylum Chordata; class Aves; order Passeriformes; family Pardalotidae; genus Pardalotus; species Pardalotus punctatus. The sequence goes on along the minus strand of VZTX01026595.1, from coordinate 63,363 downwards.
GGAGTTTGACCTGAACAACCAAGGCGAGATTGGTGAGTGACTCTGAGGGATGCTGGGCTGGAAAAGCAACAGCCTGTGTGCTGCTGAATCTGCTGCTTCCCTCTGCATTCATGATGTTGAGGAGGAAAACTTGTCTGCTTTTCCTGTGTCCAGCCTTGCTTGGATCTTGATCGACAGCCAGAGGCTTCCTTGGCTCTCCAGCCCCTGCCTCTCAGCTTCCTCAGTCTCTCTGTGCCTATTTCAAGATCTAAGCTCTTCTCAGTGCTGTTCTCCTGAAGTTCTGTTTATCCCCTCCACTTCTTTCTGCTCTAAATGCTTTTTTCTTCTCCCTTTTTCTCCACTGAGGCCTTCTTCTCAATCCTCTGCCGGGAAGCTGGGAATTCAGAGCTGGAAAGCTGCAGGACTGGGACAATCCTAGGGCTTGCCTGGCTTGGGGCAGGAGCTGTATAAATCCATGAGCACTTCTGGTGCAGAGAAGCTCTTTGCTTTGCAAGGAGGGGAGTGGAGGGAAGTGAAGGACTTGGGTGTGAGTCTGGCTCAGCTGAGCAGCCCTGCTTTGGGTCCAGAAAGCACCGGTTACGTAAAGTTCCAGTCTCCTGCAGGGCTGGAGCTGACACTGAAGTGTAACCACTTGTGTGCTGTGCCCTTCCAAGAGGCTGCTGCCTCGTTCCCCTCCTGCACAAGTCCTCCAGCTGAAGTGAAGCCTGTGGGGAGCTGGAAGAGGCCTGAGTCAGGGTTTCCGGGAGGGAAGGGGCCCGCAGGTCTCAGCAGGCAGCAGTGCAATGGGAGGAAATGGCCTGTGGCAATGGGCAGGGGCGTCTGCTCCCCACAGCTTGTTTGTCTCTGGCTTGAACCCTGGTGTTGCTTCCCTCCTCCCCATCCTTGTGATTCTTGGCACCACACTCCTAGCTAAAGAGCGCTGTCCCCACGTGTCTCTGGAGCACTTGGAGAGTCTCTGAGTGTGTGGTACTTTTATCTTGAGCTGTTCGGCTGGGAAGTGATGCTCTGTGCTGGGCAGAGTGGCAGTGAGCTGTACTGGAAGGCTTCTTATAGCTTTTGGTAACAGCTTAATGCTGCTGGCCACAGAATCCCCAGGTGAGGTGGTCTCAGGTGGGAACTCATGACTGTCCCTAGGATTGGTCTGGGTTTACCTCTTGACAGCAGTGATTGCCTTGCTCTTGTAGATTTGATGTCTGTCAAAAGGATGATGGAGAAGTTGGGGGCTCCGAAAACCCACCTAGAACTGAAGAAGATGATCTCCGAGGTGACTGGAGGGGTCAGCGACACCATCTCGTACCAGGACTTTGTCAACATGATGCTTGGGAAACGCTCTGCTGTGCTGAAACTGTGAGTGTCCCGGGATGGAGCGGGGGCGGCCAGCAGGAGCCGAGCTGCTGTTGGGAAGCACAGGCTGTTCTGTCTGGTGTTCACAGAGGGAGATGAGGATCCTCGTGCAGGGGAGTCTGCAGGGTGCTGTGGTGTATAAGCCCACGTCCAGGCTGAGCAGTGGCGAGTGCTCCCAGCAGAGCTGCCTGCTGTGTGTTAGCACAGGCTTCTTCCCACGGGAGCCGCCCCCCTCCTTTCCCCAGGGTGTGCAGGCATTCAGCACTGCAGGACTTCTTCCTGTCTCTTCCCTGAGGCTCGTGCTGCCTTTGGGGACTCGGGCTTCCCCTGAGGATGGTGGCAGGACCTGAGTGATGAATGATGGTCCTGCCAGCACCTGTTTCTCACAGCTCCTGTTTCCCACAGGATGTTCCATCCCTGCCTGATTTTGGAGAGATGGGCAGTAGATGGAGATGGGACACATGCTTGAAACAGCTGGCTCGTGCTGGGAGAGGTTTTCTGTGGTACAGGCTGCCAGCACTAGCCTCCCACGGCCCCCTCTGCCCTCTCCACAAGGCTCTGAAAGTGCTGCTCTAACAAATGGCTTCCAAACACTTGCTTGGCTCCATCTCCGTCCCATTGAAGCCTGGCGTTTCCTTTCACAGCTCAGAGGCTGGCCCTGCTTTTGTGTCTGAAACCGCCATGAATAGGAGCTGATCCTCTCCATCCTCCTTACCCTTTTTTGAAGACAGCTTTAGAAATACAGCCAGCTTTCAGGGCAGGTTGGGAGGAAGGATCTTGCACCCACCTCTCACGTGGTTTCTCTAAGCTGGGATGTGCTTGCTGGCAGTCTCCCCACTGTGTGCTGTGTCTGTGTTGAGATGCTCCTCTTCCAAGTGCACACTGACTTCTGACATCCCTGCTCCTCCTTTTTGTCCACAGAACCAGACTGAGCCTGCAGCCTGTCCCGTATCTTCCATCCCTCCTCCCAACTGCAGCAGCTTTCACAAACAGGTCCCTTCTTTTGCTAACAGGCACCCCATTGTCTCTTGGACTGTTAGAGCAGGAGCAGAAATGTAAAACTTGTCCTAAGAGCAGTGCAGTCCTTTTATCCATCGAGGCAGCTGGCATTCCCAGCGTAGCTGCAGTCCTCAGGGAGGAAGACAGTGCTAGTGGTTGCAAAATGCTTGAGATTCCTACAGCCAGTGCCTTGCTCCTTGTTTTTGCTCTCTCCGCTGGCTGTAATTGCTGTTGCTTGCTCGGTGTTGGCTTCTGAATGCTCTGCTGTGTGGTTAAGTGCAAGGTGGGCCAGGAGCGATATTTGCTTTTACGCATCAGGAGCACTTGGCATGCAGTGTGTGCCCAGGGGATTTCGGAAGTGGCTGTCTAAATAAAATGTGCTAATCCTCTGGGCACTGAGAGGAAAACCGGCAGAGACTTTGGGAACCCGCTCCTGGTAGCTGCTGACAAAGCCAGCCTGGCAGCACTGCCCTCTGTTGGCTTTCCCTCCTTTGTTAATTATCGGGTGCCCTTTGCAGGGAAGCCAGATGCTCTTTTTCAGCAGATAATGCCACCCTCAATGATGGATAAAGATACATTTGCTTTTTTTTTCTTTTAATTGGTAATATCTGTTGTGTTTTGCAGGGTCATGATGTTTGAAGGAAAAGCCAATGAAAGCAACCCAAAACGTTCTGGTCCACCTCCAGAGAGAGACATAGCCAGCCTCCCTTGAAGAGGACAGGCTGAGAAATGGGCACTGTTTGCTTTGCTGGTCTGTAACAGAGGTTACCTGTGCTTTGTTACTCTTTACTATGGACAGTCCTAGTTTTCAACTAACCTGCCTTAGAGGAACAGCAAGGGAAGCTGGAGACCCCCAGCTCGTGTCTTTCTGCTGCATCCCTTAGCCAATGTGATCTGTTAGACAGAAGCTGTAGCACCCAGTGTAATGTGAGACCAAAAAGAACAAAAAATACCTTGTGATTTTACTCTTTCTTCTGCCCTTCCTGCATTTATCAGACGAGGAGCTACTTTGTTCCCAGCCTATGGATTCAGAGCTGTGCTTTTCATGACAGGTTCCTGATGGTCCTTGCTGCAAGACATGGACAAAGCCCCAGAGAGCGGCTTCATGGGTGCAAAGAAATAAGTGCCTTCTCTGCTCCATCCTCCCCTTCCTACTTCTGACTTAGTTCTTCCCCTCCTGACCTCCCCCAAATGCAAATCAGGCTCCCCCATCTGTCTGATCATAAGGGGAATGTGGGAATGTGCTTGGACATGGAGATCTGCCTGCACAGCCTTTGGAGTGGGCACAGCTGCCTGCAGGGCCAGCCTGTGTCTGCTCCAGGGGCTCATCCTGCCGGCAGATCTCAGGGTCCAACAGCAGCCACTGCAAGCGAGGGTGCCTAAAGCCACCTTGGGGACCCCCTTCCTGATAAATCTTGACTTGGGTCCGACCAGGAGCGTAACTTCTGAATGGGTGATTGTCTGTCCCATCCACGGAGTGCAGAAATGAGCTGTGATGCCTTTGCAGCCCCACAGGGTGCCTGGGGCAAGTGAAACCTTCAGGTGAAGGGAAGCTGAGTGACCAAACTGAGCCCTGCCAGACCAGTTACAGATGAGGACATGTCCTCAGGCAGCTGCTGCTCTGTCCTTCTGCTTTTTGCAGACCTCCCTGTGTGTTTCAGCTTGGTCCCCTAGGACTATCCATTTCCCTGAGGGATAAGCCCTCAATTTTGCAAAATAAGAATGGCTGTGTGGAATGTGAGCTGGGACTGTGCTATCCACGCTCTGGTTACTGTGGTGATTCTTGTTCCATACACAATTTCTGGAATCCAGGTGTTTGCTCTTTGCCCTTTCCCTACTCTTTTCTTAAATGTTCTTGACAGCTTTTAACTTTTTTAAAATCATGATTTAATAAGTACATTTTTTTAAGGAAATAAAGATGATTAACTGTACTAGGCTGATTGTTCCTGCCAAAGGCTGCACTTTTAAAAATAAAAAAAAACAAGAAAAACATTCTCACTACTGTTTGTGTGAAAACCAAAACTGTAATGGAGAGAAAAATTATGAGCAAAAGCAGCAACAGTCTACTTCAAGGACTGAAAATAAATCTTCTGAAGCTATACTGTGTGTCACTGTATATTCTTATCTCCTCTGAAGCTCTGTCCCTATGATTGGTTGCAGATTAAGGGAGCTGGTTTCCAAGTCTGTTAATATAAACCCTTAAACAGATCCTGGAGATAGGTTTGGACTGTCTTTTTAAAAATTTTATCTGTAATAACTGACTGAAAGCCATGGAGTTTGTGCGATGAAATGCAGAGGCCACCTCCTGAAAGCTGGCACTTTTCTCTGACTTACTGAAAAAGAGGAGGTGCCAACACTTGTTTTAGGGAATAACTTGTTTATTGAGGGCAGACACTTGCAATACTTCTCTTGAAGGGGCTTCTTGTTTTTTAATTCTCTCTGCTCTTTAAGCAATTGCCCGAGGTTCTTGTCTGATGTGAATCATCAAAAGGGGAGACCAGGCTTCCTGGGGAATGACTGGGTGCTCTTTTTCCATGTGTTTCTCAAAAGGACAGAATTTCCCTGAGATCAGAGCCCTGTGTCTGTGTTCTGCTGCCTGGTAGCCTCTGGGAATGCACCTGCTTTTCTTGGCCGTGTGCGTTGAAGCTGTTGTTCAGTTAGAAAATAAAGGAAGCATATTACACGAGGGAAAATTGAATGTGGTTTGCCACAGTTCAGGTTACTGACGTGTTTCCAGCTCAGCCACCCCGAGCTGGAGCTGTACAGCAACGGACCCAGAGAATCCCTGTGCTCCCACCGTAGCCCATGCCAAGGCAACAGGATTTTATCCCAGGAAAGTCACGAAACTCTGTCCGGGGAGGGTGAGGTTGGAATTAGGAAAAGGTTCTTGCCCCAGAGGGTGGTGGGGCACTGAACAGGCACCCCAGGGAATGGGCACAGCCCCAAGGCTGCCAGAGCTCCAGGAGCGTTTGGACAAGGCTCTCAGGGACATGGTGGGATTCTTGGGTTGTCCTGTGCAGGGTTAGTACTTGGATTTAATGATCCTTGAGCGTCCCTTCCAACTCGGGACTTTTTGTGATTCCTTAGACCCGAAGCAACACTTCTGATACGGGAAAAGCATCGAAGCCCCCCACCAAGGGCCGGTGGCCGGCGGGGAGCAGCCGCCTGCCAGGCTCCAGCATCGCTTGGCAGGGACGGGCAGAGCCCGTGCCTGGCGACAGCGGGGTCTGTCCCCTCCGGACCCTCAGGACGGAGCAGGCGAGGGGCGTCCTGCGGCTCCCACCGCCTCACAACGTGTGGGAAAAAACAGCGAGAGGACACAGCCCTAAGCTGCGCCAGGGGAGGTTCGGGTTGGACATCGGGAGGAATCTCTTCACAGCAAGGGCCATTAGACATTGCAACGGGCTGCTCATGGAGGTGGCGGAGCCGCCGTCCCTGAAGGTGTTCAAGGAAGGGCTGGACGCGCACTCAGCGCTGGTTGAAAAGGTGGCGATCGGTCAGAGGTTGGACTCGATGATTTCAGAGATCTTTTCCAGCCTGACTCTGTGAAGAAAACCGTTTATAAGGCACAGCTGTTGCGGGGAGGACCCGGTGGGAGGACCCGGAGCACCGAGAGGCGCGGCCGGAGCGGCCCCGCCGGAAGCGGAAGCGGCGCGCGGCTCTGCCGGCGGGAGCGGGGCCGCGGGGCCGCCATGGGGGACGACATGGACGTGATCCCCGAGCGGGAGATGAAGGTGAGGCACCGGGAGAGCCGGGCCGTGCGAGGGGACAGCCGCCGGGAGGGAGGGCTGGCAGGCGGTTAGGCTCGGGCCGGGGGCCGTGGCGTGGAGCCGGAGGGGAGCGGGGCTTGGGGAGGACTCGGCCTGGGCTGCGAGAGGTGGTGGGTTCTGGGGGAGGCTTGGTTGGCACCGTGGGGCTGACAAACCGGGGGGGTCGGCTCGGGACATGGCGGGGGCTTTTTGAGTTATCCTTGCGGTGTTTGTGAAACAGAATGCCAGAATGGGTCAGGCTGGAAGGGACCACAGTGGGTCATCTGGTCAAACCTCCCTGCACAGACCGGGTCGTCCCAGAGCACATGGCACAGGATTGCGTCCAGACGGGTCTGGAATATCTCCAGTGAGGGACACTCCACACCCTTTCTGAGAAATTTTGAGGACTTTCCAATGCTTGAGGGCTTTCCAGTAGAGTGTGGTACAAGCCTGTGAGGTGGAAAAGGGAAGGCTGACATGGCCTTGGTGTAGGGAGGTCTTTAATGCCTGGGGAAGGAATCACAGAATGGTTTCGGTTTGAAGCAACCGTAAAGCTCATGTCGTTCCAACCCCTGCCACGGGCAGGAACACCTTCCACCAGACCAGGTTGCTCCAAGCCTCATCCTACCTGGCCTCGAGCAGTTTCAGGGGCGAAGGAGAGTTGGAGGAACCTTGTTCTGGAAGAAGAGTGACGCGTTTCTAAATCCTCCTGTCAGCATGCCTTGTGCTGGGAATCTCCTGGGTTTGGGAGCAGTGTGTGTGTCTGTGGGGCAGTGTGAGCTGGAATCTTGCTGTGTGGTGCCAGCCTAGCCCACCCTGTGTCACCCAGTGTTACTGTGAGGGTGCTTTTGGTGTGCTCCTGAGAATGTCAGGTGTCCCAGATGGATTCAGCTCCTGCAGATTTTATGAACAGAGGCACTGGGTGCAAGAGAGATTTAACTGATGGGGGAAAAAATGTTGTGCAATCTCAGTCTTTTATAGATGAGACAGAAAATGTGATGGGGTGGCGAGAGACTGCCGGGGTGTGTGGCAGGGATTTGCAGCTTTTGTGGAGAAAGTCCTGCATTTACTGTCTTAGAGAAGCCATAGAAAACTATTCCTCTCAGGCAGCATGTGAGCTACTTCCCAACTCTCTCAAACAGGATTTCCAGTTCAGAGCATTGAAGAAGGTTCGCATCTTTGATGCTCCTGATGATCTTCCCAAAGAGCGCTCCAGCCTCCTCGCAGTGTCCAACAAATACGGGCTGGTCTTTGCTGGTGGAGGGACCAGCCTGCAGATCTTCCACACCAGAGATCTTCTCATGCAGAAACAACCGGGAGAGGATCCCAATAAAATTGGTAAGACACACTTAATTCTCATAGAGACAGGTTTATATGGGATTTATGACATGGAGCTCCTGGCTTCTGGTACATCTTACAGTCCTTGCCATTCTCTGTCAGGTGTTTGAATTGCCACAGTTTCTTGTGTGAGAAGGCAGGAACAACATTGGTAGCCATTCTTTGCTGGGTTGGTAGCCATTCTTTGAGCTGTGGGCCTGTGCATGTGTCAGGGATTTGTGTGATTGGAGGGACAGAGTTCTTACACTGAGTTACCCACTCTGACTAAAGGATTGTCCAGGAGAGGGAAAGCAACCACTGCTCCAGCACGAGTGCAAAATGATTTTCATTTGCCTTAGTAACTGTTCCACTCTGTACATATATAGATAAAGCCAAAAATCATTGCACTTATTATTACTCAAGTTACTGAGGAAGGAAAATGGCATTTTCTTTTCCTAGGAATTTGGCAACTCTCAGGACTGTATTGATAGAGATGAAGGGATTTGCTTTCATTCAGTTTTTCTATGTGTTACCTTTGATAGCTGCTGTTAATGGGACTGAGGATTTTTGCATAAATTTGTTGAACAATTCTTGCTATTTAAATCTGTCCCTTCGTTCCATCTTCCTTTTGTGTTTTAGTGGAGAATATTCAGAGTACTGTGGTTCCCATGAAGTTTCCTATGCAGCACCTGGCTCTGAGCTGTGACAATCTCACCCTGTCTGTCTGTATGATGTCCAATGAGATTGGTTCTTTCATCAGCTTTTTTGATGTCCGCGTTTTCCTAAATCAGGTACAGCACGTGCCAAGTGGGTTTGGCTTCAGTTTGGGGTTTTTTCAGAATACAGCAGAGGAGAGGTGTAGCTGGGGAGGAATTTTCTGTCTCTGCAGAGGCATCTTGTAAAGGAGTTGATCAGTAAACTCAAAATCTGCTTGTTTTTATCAGTCATTAATTTACAGGCAGGTCAGAACTGCTTTGAACTATGACTTCAGGAGAGTTTGGTTTTGTGCTCCACTCTTACTTTCTTGTGTATTTGTTTTTCCTGAAAGGCAAAACAGCAGAAACATGCATTTGCTTATCACAAACTGGCCAAGGACTCGGGAAGCGCAGCCATGGTCAATGACCTGAAGTGGAACCCTGCCAGTCCCACCATGGTGGCCGTCTGCCTGTCCGATGGCAGCATCTCTGTCCTGCAGGTCACAGACTCTGTGAAGGTCTATGCCACGCTCCCATCCTCTGCTGCTGTCACATCTGGTGAGTGGCAGCCTTGGAGGGTACTCAGAACGTTGGGCACTGAAGAGCAGACACAGATTGAGAGGTGTATAAACACAGGCTGTTTGTCTCAGGAAGAGGTTTCTTAAAATTCTTCATAAAAAGGAAGGGTTTAAACTCAGTGAGACTCAAAAATGTGTTGAAATGGAATTACTCTCTCCTAGTTGATTGCAGTAGCTGAGTCTTGTGAGTTTTCAAACGTGTCCACCTGTGGTTTGTGCCCTCTCAGGCTTGACTCTCATTTCTGGGAAAACATCCAAATAAGCATCATTGCCTGTTGGGTTTTGACCTGTGCTGTCTTGCTTTCCCTGTGACTGAGTGACTCCTTGTTTGATTCAGATTCACAATTTCCTGCACTGGGAAAAAACAGCAGTTTTAATTTACTGGTCCTGTTTTTGTGGGGCCTTGTAACTCTCCAGTTCCTTAGTGCTCATAGAATCCTTTTTTTTTTTTTTTTTTCCCCCCCCCTAGTGTGTTGGAGCCCAAAGGGAAAACAACTGGCTGCAGGGAGGCAAAATGGCACTGTGGTGCAATATCTGCCTGTAAGTATTGGTGGTATTAAGTCCTTATGTCTTTTCAGAAGTTTGAAATATGATATTTTGTTGATCTTGGTTTGGGTTTTGGTTTTTTTCATTTGGTTAGGTGGCACATGGTGTGAGCCATGTGATGCTGCCCAAGTGCTTCAGCAATATTCAAGTGTCTTAGGCCAGTATTTGGTTTAGTTTAAGGCTTGCACTGGTCACTGAAAAGTCATGATATCAGAGTGGCCCATGATGAGTGTTAAAGAGTGGGTGAGTTGCCCTAAACTGGTTCTCTGGGCTTTCCACAAAACTTGTGATTGGTTTGTCTGCTGCCTTTTCTGTGTATTTAAGAATTGTTTTATTTGCAGAATCTGCAGGAGAAGAAAGTAATCCCTTGTCCTCCCTTTTATGACTCGGACAACCCCGTTAAAGGTACATCTTCTTATTACTTTTTAGCTCTTCTCTTTTAAAGTATTTTACTCATTCTTCCCCATGTTGTCTTTAGTTACAGCAACTGTATAGCACTGGTTATGTAATTACAGTGTGGGGTTTTTTTGTTTTTGGTTTTTTTTTTTTGTTTGTTTGTTTTTGGTTGTTTTTTTTTTTGTGATTTTTAAGCTTAGTAGTTTAGGAGTTAGTTGCCATTTGTTTGTCATTTCCTTTTATGTGCTGTGCACAGTTAAAACCAGAAAGTATTATTATAAAATATTTCTGGCTGAGGTATTTTCTTTTTGTTTCAGTTTTAGATGTACTTTGGATTGGCACATATGTCTTTACCATCGTGTACGCAGAGGCTGATGGGACACTGGAAATGTCTCCACAAGTGGTCATAGCCATATTGCCTGTAAGTGCCAGCAGTCACAATGATATGGGTGTTTGTTGTTTGTTCTTGGCTTGTTTATTACAATGGCAAGTTGCTTTTATTATTGATGTTGGCATCAAGTGGAATTCAAGTTTGGTTCTGGTGTAAATCATGGGTCTGAGGTTGGGGGGATTAGGTGGAGGCAGTAGGACCCACCTGAAAATCAGTGAGTCGCCTGTTCTCTGCTGAGATCAAATTATTAATTAGTGGTGTATCCTGATGGTGACAGATTTATGGGAGATTACTTGGTGTGTGCATTGAAAGGTAAATTATCAATGTTGGTCTTACAGAAAAAGGAAGAGAAGCGACCAGAGAAGTTTGTGAATTTCATGGAGCCGTGCTATACGAGCTGCACTGAGAGACAACATCATTACTTCCTCAATTTTGTTGAGGAATGGTGAGTTGCAGGAATCATGGCAAGGTCTTTCCCTTGGTGTGCATTTCTGATGAGTCAGTGCTTCTCCACAGATTGTGTTCCTCCTTTTTGTAGACCTTGCACTGGACTGTCATGTTAGTTTTAACCCGTTTGTGTCCATGCTTACAGGGATCTAGTTCTGGCAGCTTCAGCAGCTTCCACAGAAGTCAGCATTCTTGCCAGGCAAGGGGATCAGGTAATGTGTTTATTTCATTTGTGGAATATATTTTGGGTTGCATTTGTGCAAATGTACACTCTCTTTTCCAGAAATCTAAGTATAACCTATATAAGACCTGGAATACAATGGGACAATGAATTCTTTTAAGACACCCCAAAACTAAACAAGCTTCTAAATTGTACAGAATCTTACGATAATTCTTAGATGAACAAGAGATGTGTGTTGTGAACCAAGGAGCAGAAGTCTGTTTTTCATGATTCACTTGGCAGTCTCAGAATCTCAAACTCGCTATAATAAAGCAATTCACGTGTGGTCATCAGTTGAAGTTAAACATCAAAACTGTCTGACCTCTGACATGTAATGATACTTGCAAAGTCACACACAAATCTCTGAAGGGCCCTGATCTTTCTAGTATTTGTTAATCTGACAAATTTAAGTAGATACTCTCTAGGTGGTGTTTCAGCTGTTGTAGGCTGGAGTGCTGAGGAAGGCTGGTCACAGGAAAGCAGTAGTCAACATAATAATTTTATTTTTTGCAGAACTGGGAATCGTGGGTTTTGGAGGACTCCAGCCGAGCAGAACTTCCTGTGACAGATAAAAGTGATGACACTCTGCCTGTTGGTGTTGCTGTAGACTACACCAGTAACATGCCCATCATGATCAGTAAGTCTTGTTAGTCTTTCTTGTGGAGTAGTCCAAAAATCTCAGTGTATTTGATATTTTTGAGGGGTAGCCTTGTGCTCAGAGTTCTGGGACATCGTTCTGAGAGGGAGACCAACACACCTCCTGCCGTTTTTACCAAACCCCCAGCATGTGGCCTTACTTCTGTGGAAGGATTCAGTGGCTAAGTGTTAAATACAGTTCTTGGTTGGAGCTTTCAGCATCCTGGGGTATGACACCAACAGACATGGCAAACAAAGCTCCTGAGTTACAGCTGTGTTCCCCAGAACTGGGATTGTAGTGAGTTTAAAGGAGTCATGTTCCAGCACCAGGGATTTCAGGCTGCCTGTGAGGTGTTCTTTATTTCTGTCGCTTATGTCCTTTTGCAGAACTGTTTTGTATCGAGTACATTTGCACAGATCTAAGGGAAAAGTGGGTTGGTTTCAAAGCCAGAAACAGCAAAGATCACTGAGGTGAATGTGTAGGCTTTAATTCTGCATTAAAGCCCAGGGTCTCTACAGCCTAAACCCTGCTGTGCTCTACATCTACTCAGCTGCATTGTTGCTGTGCCTTCTGTGCTGCCTGAAGGCTCTTCAAAGTAGCTTGTCAAAGTCTGGAGCAACATCTAAGCTATTGTGTTGTATCTTAGCGAATTCTGAGAATTCTTCCTTGAAGCCCAGAGACAGATTGAAATAGAGATGCCTTCAGGCAGAGTGGAAGGCACTGCAAGCAGGAGTTCCTGAAGAGCACAGGAGGGTGCCAGTTAACGGAGAACTTTACCTGAAAGAAAACCTACAGTAAGGAATTGAGGTCAAACTTTGTACTTGATTGCCAAATTGAATTTGAAACCTTTTCTCTGTTAATCTGTACAGTTACTGGATTAAGGAATCTGTCAGGACAGATTTTTTAAAGCCTGTGTTGTGCTGCCTCAGAGTTTTTAGAAAGGTTTTTAAAGAAGCTTTTTGCTAACAGATTCTCTGTGTTCTTACACAGAGTTTGACTCTACATTAATTGGCTTTGCAGTTCACAGCAAATTTAAGTTGCAAAGAAACCTGATTTGTCCTGGAGCTTGTTCCCATGTGGAAACTGCCCTTCCCTACTGTGCTTTTCCTGAAGAACCATTAGGTAGAAAAACATGGCCATCCACTGCACTGCCTGCAAACAAAGCACCATGATTAGAGCAGATTTTTCCTGCACTCTAGATTTGTTGATTTTTGGGGTTTTTGTTTAATTAAGCACAGATAAACCATTATAGAATTTATTGTAGAAATATAGGGAGTGTTCTGGAGCCTGTAACTGTGCTGAGAATTTTTGTACTGAAACAGACTCACAAAGCAGCTGCATAAAGCACAAGTATTTTATATCAGTGTTCAGATCATGAGGATATTTTTTTGATGTTGGCTTTCTTTAAAGTTAAAAAGCTTCCTATGTAGCAATTCTGTTTTGTACTTTATGCACATGAATGTTAATGAGGCAACAGGACCCAATGGAATGTGGGGATTGCTGAAAGGAATTGAAGGAGGGAGCAGAGTGTCAGTGAGGAAAAAGGACCGCTTCAAAATCCAAAAAAGCTTGGCACAGGAATTCATGGGTGAAAGTTGGGTTTTGTCATTCAGGAGATGACATTTGATTGTCAAAATAAGCCTTTTATGAAACATGAAGTCAGGAACAGAAAGGAATACAAAAGGAAAAAGAAAGAGAGCTGAGCATTGACAGAGAAGCAAGGGAACAAAGATGCAAATGAAAGGAGGAAGGGAGAAATGTAAGAAATACTGTGTGAAAAATGTCACATGAAGGTGGCAATTCCAGTAGTAACAGAATTGGAAGCTTTGACTGCAGGACTTATTTGTGTGGTCTCTGGCAGGTGATGAGAAGATCCTTGCTCCAGCTCCAGTTCTGATTCTGCTCTCTACGGATGGTGTGCTCTGCCCGTTCTACATGATCAACCAAAACCCGGGGGTCAGGTCACTTATTGTGACCCCAGAGTCGCTGCCGTTGGTGGGGGAGAGAGTTCCAAAGTCAGCAGGTGAGTGCTTCAGTGGGTATGGGGAACACTTGGATTTGTGGATCTTTGTCATACTGATCTGTCAGTTCAGTAGTCAGTCATGTATGTGGTCACAGAAAACATTTCTTTTCTTGATAATGGGGAGCAGTTCTTGGGTGTTTCGAGCTTGCAGGACTGGTTTGTCTTTTGTGCATCAGAGTGAAATTATGTGGTCCTGTTCACTGAATCACAGAATCCTTTAGTTTGGAAATGACCTCTAAGATCGAGTCCAATCTTCAAACCTGTTTGTGCCATCTCAAGCACTTTGCAGGCTGTGCATGTGGACTCTCCTGTGCAATCAGCCTTTGGAGAACAGGGCCAAAGCAGTTTTAGGAGGCTCTTTGCCCAGCTTTGAGGTGGATGATTCTGACTGCAGCAGTGACTGCAGGCTCTGCTTGAGGACAAGGATCAAGCACTGTGCAGACCCAGAATATGGTCTGCACACTTCAGAGAGGGGATGGTTTTCCTCCACAGTTTTGCCCCAGGAGGTCATGATATGAACTAAGGTGTTTGGCTGCAGCAAAATCCTATTGAAATCTTATTTAAAGCTTTCTTCAGCACTGTGAAAATTGTGTCAGCAGGCGAAGAGGAGTAGTTTTGTTTGAGTTATAGATGTATTGCCCTGTGTAGTGTGGTGTAGGTAGGTAAGCTGATTGTTTTGCTTGTCTGCATACATGGAGGAATAATTGCAAATGCACCACTTTCTTCCCTGTGCCCAAATTTGCTTCTCCTTCCCCAGCCAGAGTGCTGTTGTTTGGCAGCCTGCCTCCCTGCAGTGCTGGCTAACTTGTGTGCTGACTGCCTGTTTTATTTGAGATGGCAGGAACCTCATCAAAATCAGTGGAGGAAGGTGAAGCTTTTTCACAGGAAACTGCAAACAACATTAATCAAGACAGATTGTTGTATTGATCGTGACTTTGTACAGTTTCTGTATCACTTGCTGGGTTTGGGGACTACAAGCCCAGCTCTGCTGTCTCTCTTCATTGCTGTCCAGTGAGAGAAGCAGTGCTGAGCTGTCTCCATCAAATAGATTTGGCCTTGCAATACCTCCTGTCATTTGTCAGTGCAGCCAAATGAACCTCCTCTTTTCCCATTTGTCTTTCTGCAGGAAGTACTGCCACAACTCCAACCACTCCTCCAACTTCTCTAAAGCCCGACCCAGTACCAGGTGTTGCTCCCACTGTGCCCACCTCAAGTCAGCCTCCAGCAGGGAGTGGAGCAGCTGTTTTTTCCTTCATGCCTTCAGCTGTGAAAATTCCTGGCTCCACAGGCAGTGATCCTCTACCGTATTCCTTTGCCACCGATGCCTCCAAGCAAGCCCAGACTCCTGCTCTGACTGGAGCAGCAACATTCTCTTTCTCCTCTGCCTCTTCCAAGGCATCCATGGCTCCTGCTTCTGTAGGCACCACTACAACAGCTACTGCCACCTCCTTTCCTTTTGGATCCATGAACTTTAAACCAGCTGCAGACAGCTCGTCTGGGCCATCGCTCTCCACAGCACCTGCTGCACAGAAGTCATCTTTTGCACCTTCAGCTGCTTCAGTCAAAGTGAACCTCAATGAGAAGTAAATAGATTCAGTAGTGAATGCAGAGGCTGGGTACTTGTTAAGTTGGCTGCAGGGATGGATAATGTGTGGTAGTTCTGGAGATGGTGTCTGGCTTTTTGCCCTACCTGTTCCCCATGTTCCCAAGAAAGCACTGAGGAAGCCCCTCTTTATCCAAGATGTAGCTGTGTTGGCTGTGAAAACCCCCAGTGCTTCCCGTGCCAGAGGTTGTGTTCATGGGCATGGTACTAGTCAGGGGACAATGCCAAAAATCAGACCAATAAATTGCCAGAGACTTAGAAGGCTTTTTATATCTTCATTTCACAGGCATCAAACAGTGATTCCATGCTTTGGTTTGATGCAAATTATGGCTAAAGACTCCAGGGGAATGCTGGGAAATCCCTTCTGTCTGGGACTGATTTAATGGGGTTGTGATTGCACAATTTTCTCTGTGGAAGGTTCCTTACCCTGACCCTGAGAGAAAGCTGGAGCCACAGCTGCTTTGCCACTCTGTGTTCAGCAGAGAAGGTGCCAGACCTTTTGGTTCTGTTCTTAAATGGAAACTTGCTCACTGAGCCCAGGATTTGGAGTCTTCAAAGCTTGTTCACACCAGCTGAAAAAAACTAATATTGATTAGAAACTATGTAAAATGGGTTTGAGTGAGTGTTCTCAGATGTCATATACCCACTTTTCCCACCAGCTCTGGAGACTTGCTCTCTATTTTTAGAAAAAGTGGTTTAAAACACAGAGCTGTGTTAATTGGAGTTGCTTTTTAAGGAGAAGAACTTCCATGTAAATGCATCATAGGAAATTTCTGATGGTTCAAATGATTATTTTTTAATTAGAAAAATCTTTACTACACCAGGATCTGATGGGAGCTCTTAGGGCTTTTTATATTTTGTGTATAAAGCAAATGATACGCCAGTGAATTGGCTGAATATTTAAATTGGCTGCCTTGAGGAGCTGAGTTTGCAAATGAATAGAAATCCTTTTTTTTGCAGAATTTCTGTTTGAGCCTTGCTGTGAGGATGACACTGAAGGGCAGCTCAGAAGCTCAGATTTGCTATAGTTGGGACAAAATTAGGAGATGCATTTGAAGTGGGGTAGTACTTCTTGCTGGCATTTAGTTTTTGCTCATGGGTGGATCTAAGACAGAAGTCTTTGTGGTTCCATGTATTCAGAAATTATCCTGAATGGCTCCTTCCCACTACCTTCAGAAGCTGCACTCGTGATTTTTGTATCTGGAGCTTGAGTTGTTGCTGATCCCAGGGGATGCTCATTCATTCATTCACTCATTTCTTCATTCTGTTGCAGGTTCAGTGCTGCAGACACCTCTTCTCCCACAAGCAGCAGTGGTCAATGCACTTCCACGATGTTTTCCTTCTCAACCAGTTCCAAAATGGCTCCTGGAGGTTCTCTGAGCCAGTCCACGCCTGTCACAGCCCCTCCTACCACACCACTGAAGACTTCATCCCCTGTGCCCACCACAGGTAGGAGTCTGACCCATATTGTTGGGAATAATGCCTTATAGACAACTTTTTAAAAAGTTTTAGGACATAGTGAGCTTCATTTGGCTTCTTTCTTGTTTTTCCTGCTGCTTTTCCTGCTGTAGAGGCCCTCCTGATTGGCACACCATCATGATGTGAATCACTTGGTCTTGAAACTGAGCGGTTTTTCCATTTGTGCTCTTTATTCCTCAGAGAGCCATCTGTGAAATAATTACGTTCAGCTGTTTAAGTTCACCCAGAAGTTCTGGCACTGTCAGTGCTCTGATTGTGAATGTTTCTGGGCAGTCACACAAATCAGTGTCTGACCTTCCATCTGCATTGATTAGAGTTCAAAGTAGTCACAGAGGAGTTGGATGGAAGTGAGAAGGCACCTGAGGGGAAGGTGTGTTCTTGCATTGGGGCCCATAGCACAACTGGTTTTGGATGTGACCATGATGATTATGTTTCTCATCACAGCCTGCTTTCTCAAGCTTTGTGTAACGTTCATAAATTACTGTTGTTCTTAAATTCCAGTGGCACGTCCTGCTCAAAATACTCCTTCAGCTTCCTTGGTACAGAAGACCCCCAAAATCACCCCGTCTGCAGCAAAGCCAAGCTCTACTCAGGTAACAGGAACTTGACTGGATTCTTTGGAGAGTGAATGTTTTGCGTGGCCCATGAATAATTGCTTAGAATTCCTTGGGCTGAGCTAGTGTTCTTAGGTCAAAGAATTTGACCTGAGTGTTCTTAGGTCAAAGAATTTCAAAGCTTTTGGCTTTGAAATAGTAGCAAATCTGTGGTTCTGAAACAATGCTCTCTGCGTGTCTTTAGCTAGCGGTATTTTGACCTTTGTTGTTATAATCAGGGTGTCTGGTGTCTGAATGAAGTTTCTAACATCATGCCTTTTTTGATATTCTAATCTCCCTGTTGCAATGAATATATCCTTAATATTAGTTTTGATTTTGTCTTTTTTTATTTTCCAAGGGCAAATCAGCACTCCCCAGCACAGCTTTAGAGAAACAGACCCATCAGTGGAAGGAGTCAGACCCAGTCATAGCAGGAATCAGAGAGGAGGTGAGATTTTCAAACAGTTTTCTTCATAACACCACACAGGCACTTCAGTTCAGCTGTGTTCTGTCTGTCAGTAGTGTAGGAATCAGAATGGAAATTTTTCTTGAGATTATTAACTTGGTTTGTAGTTGTGTCCTGTTTGTAGTGTGTCCTATTCAGTCATCTTCAGTCGCTGTGCTGAAAAGATGGAGTATTCTTTCCTGTTAATGTTCAAGAAGAATTTCCTGTTTTCGCTGCAAAGTGCGAGGTGTTTATGGTGTAGCTGAAGCATGATCCAAGAGCTGTGACATTTGTTCCAGACCCTGCTGTGTTTTCAGTGGCTGTCCTTTCTTTTGCTTGACTTTGCAGATTGCCCATTTTCAAAAGGAGATGGAGGAGCTGAAGGCCCGGACTTCCAAAGCCTGTTTCCAGGTTGGAACTCCAGAGGAAATGAAGATGTTGCGAACAGAGTCAGATGATCTTCACACCTTCCTCTTGGAAATTAAAGAGACAACGGAGGTGAGCAGAGTACCTTCAAACTGTGAGCCAGCAGTGACTGTTCCTCACCTGATGTTCCTCCTTAACCTGCCACCACTGAACTGTAGATGGAACATCTGACTCTGCTGCGTTAATGGGGGGGTGACATTGCCTTTGTGCTTTCAGGCAGGTGCCTGCAGAAACCCATGTGCTAGAGATGGCTGTGGAAAATGTTACTGTGAACCTTGTCCCATCTGTTCGATTTCTTTTGCAGTCACTTCATGGAGATATCAGTATTCTGAAGACCACTTTGCTGGAGGGATTTGCAGGGGTAGAAGAGGCTAAAGAACAGAATGAACAGACTCGTAGCTCAGGGTATTTGCACTTGCTCTATAAGAAACCTTTAGATCCCAAGAGTGAAGCACAGCTTCAGGTATGAATCATGTCAGTCAACTTCTGATACAGAGTTTTAAATAAAATAAAACTGCATGCAGTGTCCAGCATTGTTGTTCTGCTCTAAGTATTTGCTGTTTCAACATAGTCTAGTTAAAGTGCGATGAGCTTTGTTTTCCCTGGGTTTGCAAGAGATGTTGAAAATCCTCTCCTAAAGCTCCTCTCTGTTGTTGCCATTTGCAGTGATGATTCAAAACTCCTGCTGAAGGGATGTAGTTCACCTTAGATCCAAGTCTATTCTAATCTTAGAGTGTGACTCTTGACATCCTGTTCCTTCTCAGCCTGTAGTGTTTGCTCAGGGATTTCAGTTAAAAGAATGTTGGGGTTTTTTTCTACACTTTATAGAAGAGTTCTTGGAATTATTTTTATCTCCAGCAAGTGCCTTATGGAACAATTTGATGATTTATTATGACTTACAGAATTGTGTGGTTAATTTCACGGATGGTGGAGCATAAAGCTTAATGATATTCTAAAAGCTGGGGCACAAAGGAAAATAACCAGCAGTACATAAAGAGGCTTTCAAAGACAAGAAAGAAAGTAGGGGTGAAGCACTTTTTGCTACAGCTCTGGTGATGAGGGCTATTTAACCCTAAGCAAAATAGAGTGAATGTGCCCTACAAATGATACTTGGTCTTTTTCTACACTGATAAGTTCCCTCAAGAGGGTTGACTGGCAGGCTGAAGGCATAATTGAATGTCATCTTTGTGGCAGTAGGTATCAAGACTATGCATGCAGTTATTAGAGACCAGCTGACAGAAAGTAATTTCTTTTAGGTCTGATCTCTAATCTTCACCTGGATTCTGTTGATTGATTCACAGTCTTAATTGCATGCCTGCTTTGATGTCCAGCATGTCTCTGTGACATTTAAAGCTTATGCTTGTGACTTCAGAGAGATTATCATCTTGAAGTGTGTGTTTCACTGTGTAGAGGAAGGACCATGAGGAAAGAATAACTCAGTGGGAGAGAAGTGGAAGTGGATTGGAAAGGAGGGAGAGAACTTTTGGGTCAACTTTGTGAAAGTTTGTGAGAAAGGTCTGCTCTAACGTCTAAATTTTGGCAGTGTTTAACACTAAGCCCACAGCAGGACTGGATTTCAGGTTGGGGATGTCCCACTAGAATTTCAAGCTATATCTTGAAAATATTTGCAGTGGAATTCTTCCCAAGCTGTGTTCTTTGGCTGCCTCATTGTATTTAAGCGCACATTCTGTTGAGATGAGCTGAAACCAACCTCAGTTCCCATTTTCATCCTACAAGGTTGGAGTTCAAGACATGGCCATGCCATGCCAGGCAGGAGGGATCGCAGGAATGAGACTGAGCTCTGGGTTTGTTTAGTGAGCAGGGACTGGGGCCAGAGGTCTCTGGCTTAGCTGCTGCAGTTGTGCAACTATGTGGTCATGGATAAGTCACTTTACTCTCTGTCCTTGCTTTTTATTTATTTTTATTTTCCTACCTATAAAAGTCATATTAATTTCTTGCCTTAATGTGGGAGGTGTTGAGCGTTCGTGAGTGCTTTCATGAATCACAGTCTGTGAATGCTGACATTCTAGAGCCGTGTGAGTAGCCTGCAAAGCTTTGATCACTTATAATTGTTAGAAGTTTCAGTGTTGTAAGATGGGAGCAAATGACTCATGTTCTGGAAGTGGCATTTGAAATAAGGACTGTTCTGTATGATGCCTGATGTTTGTAAAATCCTTTCTGTAAAGACCTGGCAGTGTTTTGCAAATATTATGGACAGTATTATTTTTAGTTGAGAGCTGAGGTGGAATGTCCAGGCCAAGCCCTGTGTGTGCCCCATTGATTGTTATGCAAATTTTCACCATGTTGGGTTCTGTTGTGCTGGTAAAACTTTCCTGGCAGAATTATGGGCAAGTGCTGCATGGCTTGGACTGAATGAGCCCAAAGATTCTTCAGTTTCTTCAACTGAAACTGAGATTTCTGAAGTAAATTAAAAACTCACTTTACTTTGCGTGGCAGGAAATCCGGCGCTTGCACCAGTACGTGAAATTTGCTGTTCAGGACGTGAATGACGTTCTGGATTTGGAGTGGGATCGGCACCTGGAACAGAAGAGAAAGCAGAAGTAAGTAATTGAAACTGGAGTACAGAGCAAAGAACACATCAGTGAATTGGGAATTAGTCTTTAATCAACAGACAGAAACCTTTTCCTGTTTTTTTCCATCTTTTTGCAAGTGGTGTGGGAGTAAAGCTTGGCTAAGACACCTAGTGGGAGCCATAGGTTCAGACTCTCTGGCTTCATACATTTTACAAGCTTTTTGTGTCTCTTGTACAGTGCAAATGGTGCTTACAGCAAAAAACTGTAAGCTTTGTAGAAATTCATGGATGTCAGCTAATGAAACCTTTCTAACAGATAAAATATCGTAAAGCAAATGAGCTAAATGAATCAACTGGTAACATATCCAGAGGAGAAATATGCATTTGAGATGAACTGAACTGCTTTGGTGTTTGACCTCCTGGAGTTTCAGTAGCCACAACCACTAAACCATCAATGTTTGCTTGCCTGCCTGTGACCCAGATACACAGAATGCTCCTTACCCCTGTCTCTTGATCTGATTTCTGCAGACGTCTGATAGTCCCTGAGCGAGAGACTTTGTTCAACACCCTGGCAAATAACCGGGAAATCATCAACCAGCAGAGGAAGAGACTGAACCACCTGGTGAACAGCCTGCAGCAGCTCCGCCTCTACAACCAGACATCTCAGTGGAGTGTCCCCAGTGATACATCTCTAAACAGTGCTCAGAGGTATGTGAAACGTGAATTCCTCCTTCTCTCTTGCCCCCAGCAACGTGCAAGGGTGCATCCTCCAGAGAATGATGTTTTGTGGGCATTATATGGGAGGACAGGATGTCCTAAAGATTGTACTAAACCATGCCCAGGTAATACAGGAGCTCATTGTTTATATACTGGGCCACACTGATGCTTAGCAGAAATTTCCCCTATAAGTTAAGGGATTTTATGCTAAATGGGCTAATAGAACCTCTAGGCTGATGTACTGCTGGTTGTCTGACTTCAGGGGAAGAAGTGAATGGCTCTTGAAGTTTCCAAAATAGTTCAAGATGCATGCATTTGAATCACACAGTATCTAGAGGAGCCAATTGTTCTTCCAGATACACCAATGGTTCTATTGGCTGCTTTGGCCCAATTTTACTCCTGCTTTGGTTGGTTTCTTTCTGCTGATGCTGTTTTTTTCACTGCTCTGCCTTGTCCCAGTTTTGACAGTGACCTTGAAAGCCTGCGCAACGATTTGATGAAAACCACTTTGAAATCACATGCCAAACCTCTGCCTAAAGCTCCTGGTAATTTATTCTTTCTTCCTGGCATTCACACAATAAATGTGAATTGCTTTTTTTTTGACTTGCAGTTTGACTGTAGACGAATAACTGTCTTCCATTTTCCAGCTAAGTTATCCCCAGTGAAGCAGACACAGTTGAGGAATTTCCTAGCCAAGAGGAAAACTCCACCAGTTAGGTCTACAGCTCCAGGTAAACCTTTAGTTACCATAGTTGTCTGAAATGCTTTCCAGGAGGGTGGCTTACCTGCTGTGGGACTGAGTCCTGGAATTAGCTTTTGACTTTTCAACCCCTGCTTCTGTTTTCCTGTTCTCCCATCTTCTCTCAGTAAGAACTGCCTTCAGTTGCTGTCTGGTTGAAGGCTGCCTTTCCAGGCAATTAAAAGTCAAATCTTATCAATGTAGAATTCAAACAAGTTGATAGGAGAGCATCCTAATGCATTTGTCATGGCCATTACACTGGATGGTTCCCTCAGCTTAATACTGAATTTTGGTTTTGATACTGCAGCAAGTTTGTCCCGATCTGCCTTCTTGTCCACGAGATATTATGAAGATTTGGATGAAGTGAGCTCAACGTCCTCAGTTTCCCAGTCACTGGAGAATGATGATTCCCAAGCAGTGGACCAGGAAGAAGAGGCTGCCCCAGTCCAAGTCCCTCGTCATGCTCCTGTGGTCCGAACTCCCTCTGTCCAGCCTGGTTTGATGGCTCAGTCTCCATCCTTTGGGAAGCAGCACCTCTCCCTGGGTACTTTGAGTGAGTTGTGTTTGCAGTGTCCCTTCTCAGTGTGTTCTTGTGGGTAACTTTAACCACTGTATCCATTGCCAGTGCTTCAGGCCCTGGAGAAATGAGGGTGCAGGATACAGATTTACACTGCCAAGTTCCCAGGAGCGGTAGCCTCATGAACTTGAGCTAAAAGCCCTAAAACGCCTTGACTCACTGATGGTGCATTTGTGATAGCCTGCTCCTTTCAGATTGTAGTGACCTAAAATATTTCCCAAAGATGACAAAACTGAAACACTCCTGCATTTGGTTGATGTGGCCAAGGTTAGGAGTTCTGAGCCTGGCAAGTCTCAGTAAGAACTGCATTTGTGTACGCTCAGTTTTCCTTGTGCAAGAGATGTTTCTTTAATCTCTGCAGCCAGAAAGAAAAATAAGGTATCAGCAGAAGTGTCTGTAATAGCAAACAGAAAGTCCTCTAATGCACTGAAATGACATCTTTTGAGACTTACTGAATTCCTTGGGATATAGCAGGGACAGATTGTGTTGACTGTTTGAATGCCCTGCACATCATCCTGTCAGAAGGAAGCTGTGTACTTAGAGGAACTGCAAAGGCTTTTAAGGACTCCCTGATCTGTAGAGAAACAGTGAGCTAATACTTTTGTTAATTTGTTTTTATAGTGCCTACATCTTCAAACAGAATCATCCCACAAGGAGCAGACACTACAATGCTTGCAACAAAGACTGTGAAACACGGGGCCCCTGCTCCCACTGTCACTGTTCCAGCACCACAAGCAGCTGCTGCTGCAGCTCTGCAGAGGCAGATGGCTGCTAGTCAGTCCCCAGGTAAAAGGATGGCTAATTGCCCAAGTGATCTCTGAGCAGTTGAATGTGGCTTTCACAGGGATTTAGTACTCTCAGAGGAGGAGATCATCAAACAAAATGTGGGCACATTTGTAGTTGTTGCGCCTCTGAGCTATGCAGTGTTCCTTTGTCTCCCTTTTTCCTGTAAACTGCTAGTGCAAAATACCTGAGAAATTCCCATTTCTGTTAACAGAAGATGTTACAATGTAGGTAAGAGAGGGTTGATAAGAATAATTAGATTTGGTCAGCAAACAACAAAAGACATACCAACTATATAGATTGCTGCCCACTTTTTTTTTGTCCTTAATGAATTCTGAGGTTCCACATGTTTTGGGCCAGGTACACTATATGTGTTCTAGAAACTTGGAGGGATCTTTTTGGAATTATTCAGGTCATTTGAATGAAATTAAATGCTTAACATGGAGATTGTCTTTACATATTTTTTCCTCCCTTTTTTTGTTCCTTAAAGCTGTAAGCACCTCCTTGACTGAATCAACTCTGAAGAATGTTCCTCAGGTGGTGAATGTTCGAGAACTCAAATCTGGTGCACTGACTCCAGCCGTCTCTGCAGTAATAGGGTGAGTCAGTGAGGGCTGCCCTTCTTTCTGGTGGCCTTTGGTAGCATTTGCACTGGAGCACATCTGCCAGTGGGGAGCAGTAGCAGTGTTTTACAGACTCTGGCTGTAGAAGGCATGAAGTGGGTGCATTTAGAGAGGAGTATTGGTTTGTGGATTGAAAGAAAGAAAGAAAGAAAGACCTTCTTTCCAGGTCATTCAAGGATTTGCTAATGGCTTGTTCTAAACAAATGATGAGACTGGTATTAACCTCCTCCATTTGTCTGTGAAATGCATTTTAGTGCATCCTCTCCTTTTGGGATTCAGTGGTTTTACTGCTAATATGAAATTTGGACCTGGTAGCTCTCCAGTCACTACCTCTGCTCTACCTCTTTCAGTGAGGGAAGTGCAGCCCTCTGTCACTGAGGGTGGGCTGTGACTTTAGGCTGCCCAGATGTTTTCCTTCTACTTTGTCATCCTTCGCAGAGAAAACCTCTGGAGTTATGCCTCTTCTGTCTGTTCCCAGATTGACCCCCTCAGGGTCTGTGCTTTGGCTTTTCTGGAAACTTGTCTCAAATGTTTTGACATCAGAATTTTGACAGAAGGGTTTGGTGTCACTAGGGGCCATTCCCTTTGGAGCACTGTCGAGCTGCAAGGCTCTTCCTCATGAGTGAACTATGAATGTTAATTTCTGGTATTTAACCCCCAATTTCTTGTTACCATTTCTTGTGAGTTGGCTCTAACACTTGGCTTTCCTATTCTGCTTCCTGCAGACAGCAGCCAGCTCAGCTCATTCCAGAGATTCTCTCTTATCACCAGGCTCTGTCACCAGCCCAGGACTAGGCCTTTTCCCTGTCGTTGTAATGACCTTGAAACTGTCTTTGCTTGAAGTTCCTGCTGTTGCTTAAGACCAGGGCAGTGCTTGGCCAGTTCTGGGCTGGGGAGGCAAGGGCACAACTGAAAAGTCTGTGCAAAGTTGGTCTTACTGTGTGAAGAGAGATAAATTCACTGCATATCTCAGATTATAAGTTCATATGCAGTTGCAAATGCTTTGTCCATATAACTCCGAGCTGGGCAGCTCCTGGAACAGTTCCTGTTGTTGCATCACAACTGGCTTTCACGCATTTATGCATACTCTTCACTGTCAAAGAAAAAAGGTGAAATCCCCTTGATGCAGCTTTTGAAAAAGGGAGCAGTCTTATGGTGGTGGTACTCAGCTGCTGACCTTGACATTTACTTCATGGTTTCTTTTGCATTTTAATTGAGAAACAGCTTGGGCACTTTTTGCTATTTTATTTCTTCCTAAAAGTGTTAAACTGGAATGGGGAGGGGAATTGCTACATCTTTTGAAAGTCAGATTTGAAGACAGCTCTACTTGGGAATTTTTTGGCTAAAAGTAGTGTTGTGACCAGGAAGAGTTTTCCACCCTCTGTTTCATCAGAAGTATGATGAAAAAAGTCGAAAATACTGGCTGTGCATAGAGGAGGCTGTGAGTGAGCAATACGTAATGAGATCTGTTTTCACTTGAACTGTAGTTAAAGACCTGTCTTACCTTCAATACTGGCAATATTGATTGATCTCCCTAATTTATAGAGCACCAGCTAGCTTGATATCTTGGAGGCTTTCTACAGTCTTACTTTATAGCTGACCTCATAAAAATGTACTTTCTAAAAATTCTGCCCAAATGAACCGTGCTTGCCAGTCAGATTCAGCACTAAAATGAAGAGCATTCACCCAGCAAAGTTAATTCACCAGTTTTTGCTACTTCAGACATCCTGGCTCCCTTCTGCTGCCACAGCACACTCTTCGGTTGTTAAGCAGGAATGATTTTTCAGTTGTTATCAGTTGTTCAATGGCCTGTGACTGGGTGTGTTGGTGGTCCCAGTCCAGTTACAAATACATAGTTTTCAGTGCAAAAAGAGTCCTCTTTCCACAACTGGAGTCAAACCCAGCATTTTCACAACACTGTCAAGTGATTTTGAGATCAACTCCCACCCCCTCCTGAATTTCACAGACCTGTTGTTTTCTTCTTTGTTGAGTATAAACTTGAAATCTACAGCTGCACCATCCTAACACCAACCTTTTCCAGTGTTAGTCTTGAAGTTTTCATTGTTTACTTTACTTCTTTGGGCAGAGGGCAAATCCAGGCCGTGCAACATAGAGAGAGAGCACCCATTGCTGGAAGGAAGGCAGGAAGGACTTTGTAGTAAAGCAAAGCTGTTTAAGGCACAAAACCATAGCCAGGACCAAATGGCCATGGAAGATGTTTCATGCATGTGTCCTCTTCCTTTGGAATGTGGTAGGAAATTCCTGTGAATTGGCCTGCAGCTGACCAAACAGTAAATGCAGTTCTGGAGTCCTGTGCTTTAGGAGACAGACAACTTTGGATGCCCAAATTTGCTCACTGGCTGGGATTTGCAGCCTCAGCCAGAGATTGGTTTTATTGCCTTAGGGAACTTGTGGCCTGAGTCAAGATGGAGAGAACGTGCCTGGGTAAGAAAGCTGGGCTCTGCCACCAAAAGAATGCAATCATGGTCGAATTTAAGCTTCTGAAATCTTCTGATTTAGGCCAGCGAGGCTTCTGAACCTCAGTGACAGACTTGAGGAGATGGTGAAACTGGTTGGCTCCTCCCAAATTGTAATGACCTGGTGTGTTAATGGCCCACAGTGCCAAGGTCAGATGCTGCATCCCCTGAGATGCTGCCATTCTGCAGCAATTGTCCTATAATGTAAAATACGGGTTAATTTTGTCATAGTTCGTGCCATGACTTTGTCAGTGTTTATAGTACATTTCAAAGACGGGAAATGCTCCCTCCACCCCCTCCCGACTTGGTCTCCTTATTCAGCATTTCTAAGCATTGCATGTACGTGTCTGGACTCCACATTATAAGGAAGCTGCTTAAATTTGTTATCCACTAGGCATAAAATTGTAATCCCCTTACCTGCTGATTTTTCATCAACTCCCTGTAAAATAGAAAGCCCTGACTCTCTTCAGAGACAAGAGTGTCTGGAGAAGACTTGATCGTTTAAGTCTAGAGGTTTAAACACATTTACAGACTTCCTTTGTTAAATGTGGCTGATTCATTTAAGAGGTTTATTCTCTAATCAGATTTGTTCGTTTGGAGTTGTGCGTGGAATCTTTAATAGCGGCTGTTGTTCAAGGCTTCTGGAAGCTGTGCTTTTTGAGAGGAGAGGAAATCCTCTTTCAGACTAGTTACTCATATAATTGTTTCATTTTTCTTTTTAAGATCATCTGTACCTCATTCTGCAGCCCAGGCAGTCCATCAAGTTTTGGCAACTGTTGCTACAAATCAAGCTAAACAGGTATCTTGATACAGAACCCTTTCCCTGTGGAATACTGTACCTGGGCATGCTCAGCAGAGCTGGGGGTTTCATTGTCGATGAACAGATCATTTTAAAATTGCTTTTCACAGCTTGCCCTGCATTCTTGACAAACCATTTCTTTATCTGTGACCTTGACAACATGATGCCAGACATATCTATGTTATGTCCTGCCTTGTCTCGCTTCTGGAGACGTGCAGCTCTCTAAGGGCCCCAGCCTTGCTGCAGTGAGGGTTGCAGCTAACAGCAAAAGAAGCTGTATTGGGTAGATATACCTACATTTCACACCAAAAAAAAAGTGAGCAATCAAGTGAGAGAGAGTAGTTTACTTATCCTATTATTCTACTGAAAACATTGCTTAATGGTTGACAAGCTGCTGGGTTTTATTCCTATACATTAAAAAAAACCAAACAGTGCAGCAGTCTTTGTCCCTTGGAATCATTGAGCTGCTGCCCATGGAGGCTTGCTGACCTTTTGAAAAGGTTGGGGATTGACCCTGTATTTAAGTATCAAGACATAATGGACCCAAGATTGCAGAGCTCTTCTAAGTGCTTCAGCCACCTTCCTCTATTTTATTCTTAAGTCACTGCATGACACTGATAATACCAAACCAGTGACAGAAGGACCTTTGTTCGTGGTCAGACTGCACTGAGCTGAAGTGGTGCTGTGTTTTTAGACACCTCTGACGAGCTCGGTGAAGGGCCAGACTCCACCTTCCTCTGTGTGTGCACCCTCTCCTCTGGCATCCCCAGCTGGTCCAACATCATCTGGCAACAAGATCTCGGGTAAGTTGTTTTTAGGGGAGATGGAAATAAGGCCTGGATGTCTCTTGCCATGTGTCAGGGTGCACAGTCCAGAGAATGAGGGTACTGAGGGAAAAAGATGTGCCTCCATTGAGAGGTTGCTGTGCCAGTCTTCAGGGAGAGGATTGGAAAAACCAAGATACAGAAGTGCAGGAGAGTGGTTTTGTGTATTCCCTGTGTTTTGTCTGTTCCTGTGTCTAGAATTCAGTGACACAGTTCCTTGTTCAGAGTGCACTCAGGCCTTGTCATCCTTATCAGGAAATGCTGAAAGCACATCTTCCACAAGGCTACTGTGGTTGACAGCAAATTTAAAAACAATTTTCTCTTTTGTTTTGAAAACATGGAAATAATTATGGTTTTAAATATGTTAAATGTGCTGATTTGATTTTTAGCCACACAGCATTATACAAGCTTGAAGTAAACTAACTCCTGTGCAGATCTGTTGAGCATTGACCAACTTCAGAGCCAGTTCAGACACACAGTGATCAGTCTCACAAGAGTTGGGAAGCCTCTGAAGAAAGGAATGCTCAGTTTACAATTTAACAGGGAAAGAGGAAACATTAAGGGAAGGAAGCAATTGATTTTTAATGTGTATTAGATAATAATGCTTGCATTGGACATGGTTTTATAAGCCTCTTGCATAAATGTCTGAAATCCATCTCTGTTGGTCTTTTGCCTTTAATCCGTGGATGTAGGTTGCCTCTTAGCCAGGGGTAAGAAGCAATAAAAATAGCTAGGAATCATATTTGACTTGGCAAACGCTTCTTAAATTTTGGTTTATTGAGAATGTCAGCTCCTGAATTTGATAGCACTTCCTTTTTATTTGAAGTTTATTAAATTACAAACTGTGTGTGCAAGCTACTCCTTTTCTGATAGATGGATGACAGGGTGCTCTTTAATTTTTTTTTAAATTCACAAATATATTTTAAAAGTATATTTATTTGTTTTTCTTGTAACCTACAGGACAAGGGGCAGTAAAAACAGTTACAGCTGTTTCTTCTACGGTGACATCAGTACAAGCAACAACTTCACAGCTTAACAAAACGTTCTCCTTTTCTTCTGCGGGGTCTGTATGAACATTAAGATTTATTTGTAGTTGACATTAAATATAAGTATTGGCTGTTACAGCAGGTGTTGCCTGCAGGCTGTGTAATTCTGTAAAACAGCACCTGCAAATGTTAGATTGGGAGGGCAGAGTCCTTTGAAGACCTTGTTTGCAGAAGCCTGAGTGGGGTCTGAAGGTCTGTGAGACTCTGACACAGTATCATGTTGCTTTGGGGTTTTTCAGTGTATAACCAATGAAGAGTAAAGGATGACTGGCTTGCTTTTGGGGTTTATCTACAGTGTACAACAAGTTCTCATTTAGGATTCGAAATATGTATTGATGGTCACACTTGCTGAATTACTTATTTTAATACAGCAGAACAAATTTTGTGTTTTGGCTTGAAAAGTAGTCCATTCATGAAGGTGACAAGAGGGGCCCCAAGCCATCTGGCGATAGCTGTTACATAATAATAACACAAAGCAAAGCACATGTTAGGAACATACAGTTACTCTAAAATCTCTCTTTTGGAATGTTATTTCAGGGATGGTAAAAATATATCATATGTTTGGGGGAGAGGGATAACTCCTTAGGAATGATTTTTTGAAGTTCTGCATGTTTACTGGCCTAACACTCAAGTGAATTTCGCTTTAGGAAGTGGGCAACATTAAGTATTTCAGAACACATGTACTTTTAAATGGCTGGTTTCTTTCAGTCTTAACCCATTTCTCTGTATGTTTTTTGAGTGGATGCTACCCAAATGCCTTGCTGGGCTCTTTAGAGGGTTAAAAGAGTCCTTTTGAGTGATGGAAATTCAGATTCAAAAAGCAAACAACCCTGCCTTTGTCCCATATGCAGTGCCTCAGTGTGTAAACCATATGCTAAACACAGTGCTGTTGTCAGTGATGTCTCAGTCCCATAGCCTGACTTCTGTATCAGCAGCTGGTCTTTGAGAATCAGAAAAAGCTTAAAAAGCCTCAGGGAAGGAAGATCTCTGCAAGACTCATTATGAAAGATCCCAGTATTTTCGCAAGACAAAATATTTTTAGTGTAAAATAGTCATGATAACTTTTCATTTCTGTCTTGCTATGACTGATCTCCTTTTTGGTGGGTGATAGTATCCAGTTATTCCCTTCTGCACATGCACTGCCTCTTCGCTTTTAGCTCTTGCAAGCTAGTGTCCCCTGTGGTTTTCCTCTCACCAGTCTCCCCAAATCCATCATGTTTTGGTGCATGGTGTTGAGTGGCAGATCTTCATGGGGACAAAATACACAGCAGAAAGGAAGGAACATGGGAGGATGAGGGGTGGTCTCTGAACTCAGACTGTCTTTAACCCTCTAGAAGGGTTCTTCCAGAGAGAAGACAAATGAGAAACCTTCTTTCCAGAGAGAAGACAAATGGAGTCCAGTGTGTGTGTGTGCACTTCTCTTTTGCTGTTTAGTCCTGTGCCAGTGTGCCTGGCTTTGTGCAAGTCTGTTGATGAGTTGTGCTCTTCGTATGGTTGGAAGTTTTAACACTTTGAGCTAAGTCATTCTTTCCCTTTCTCCTCTTTCCTCCTAGGTCTGTATTTAATTTTAGTGGTGTCACATCAGCTGCTTCATCACAGACGCCGCCCAGCCTCGCTCCCTCACAAGGTTGGTTTGGGAGAGTGTGCAAACAGCATCTCTTCCCTCTTAACAGAATGTTTACTCCTCCTGATTCATGTGGTTCTTTTTCTATGTTGCAGTTCTATTACTAAATTTGCAATAACGTTTCATACATATGCTGGGTTCTGCCCTGTAATACACAGAAATCTGGGCCACCTGCCTTTCAATTAAGAGTAAGCAAAATATTTGTTGCCAAGAACGTTTAGGAGGCGCTAGTTTATGAAAAGGGTAACATCTGTAGTCATTTCCTGATGTCTTTAATCTGTAGATTTAAAGTTGCTGAGGTGGGCTGACACAGAACTGTCATCCAGTGAGCATTTAGTAATCAGAGGGAAATGCTTGGAATGGCTTTGTGTTGCTTCTAAAATTGAATTGACAATATATAGGCAGCCTTTCCATGTCATAGGTAGTTCCTATTTGCCCAGTCTGGTAAAAGGGAACTGATAAAATCTGCTTTATAATATTTTTGAAGCCTTCTGCCTCTAATTTCAGTCTTGCAGATGATATACAGTCAAAATTTGCTCCCAGTGTTACTGGCTGCTCTGATAAAAGATATCACCTCTCCTTACAAATCTTGGCTGTTTCTATCCTTAGACCATCACAGCCACAGTTGTGCTACTGATACTCTTGATGTTAAGCAGAGAGAATGAACTGGGCTTAAAATTTTAAGATTTGGTTAACATAAAAGCTCAGGTAAATAACACAGATAAAGACGAGTGGGAGGTGCAGGAAACAGACTTGTAAACCACAGCATTGTGTGAGGGCAAGAACTTCACACTGCTCTGTGAAATGGTAGGAGCACCTTTGTCTCTATTGCTGGTGATGGAAGAACTACAGAATGTAATTTCAGGGCCTCAGGAGGAGAAAAATGCTACATTATTGAGTGTCGGTTACTTAAATATACTTAATATACTTATAGGGGAAAACACAAGGATAATGCCAGCTCTGCTAAGAAGCTTTTGCTCTTTGTTGTTTGGTCTCCATGCAGATTTCCTATCCTTTGTCCGAACACCAGGGCAGTGTTTTCAAGTCAGAGTTTGTATTTGGTGCTCAGAAATGAAATAATATTACATTAAATAAAACTATCCCCGTCTCTCTTCAGCTTCACACTGTGGGACAGCAGTATGTGTTAGAAGTGGAGCTGCTTTGGCAATTTCATTTGAGAGTCTTTCTCTAGCTTTTCAAAGCTGAAAACACGCTGCTTAAAAACTGGCTGGTGGTCTATAAATAGCTGAATTTGTAAAGAAAGATTTGATTGTATAGAAGACTCTTCAAGTGTCAGAAGTATTTTTATGACCTAAACTGTTCTGAGCCATTGGTTTAAAAAGAAAGTGCTGTGGTAAATGTCAGGCATTTTTTACTTGGTTCAAGTAAGAAGGGGTGAAAGTGGTGTCAATAGCAAATTATCTGTAACAGCCAGGTCTTCTTTGTTTTTATCAAACTGCTGAAAAAGAAATAGGAGCCAAAGGCTGGAATTATCTGTACTCAGAGAAGGATGGTTAAGTGGAGGCTGTGATGTGACAGTAACAGTGTTTGTCACTGCCACTCTGGCCGTAAAGGCTTCAGATGTCATCGTTGTGTCCTGAATGGATATGAAGGTTGCAGTTACCTGATGGACAGGGGCTTTATAGCTTTGAGGCAAGAGCATTGACAGTCTGTGAAGCACTGAAATGGGCCATTATGGTAAGAATGAAAAATGAGCTTTGCATACCCTAACTTGAATTTTACTCTCTGTCTCTCTCACTGACAGCCCCTGCTAAAGAGTCTGCCCAGCCAGATTCGTTTTTGTTTGCTGGGAGTTCCAAACTTGGAGCAATTCCCGAGGCGCCCTTTGCTTTTGGGTCCCACAAGTCACCAAGTGCTCCAGGAGGTGTAGCAGGAGGTAGCTCCTCAGCAGATGGCACCCAGTCAAGCAAAGCTGCTGCAACAACATCATCTGCTCCCCCCACAACCTCTGGCAAGTTGGATATTGCTCCATCCAAACCAGGAGATCACTTGTTTCAGGGCAATCTAGCTGGGGAAACTCTTGGCAGCTTCTCAGGACTACGGGTCGGTCAAGTAGATGATAATGCCAAGACCACCAGTAAAGCACCAGCTACCAGTGCTGCAGGAACACAGTCAGCTAAAGTGTCTACAATACCTTCTGGGTTTAATTTTGCTGCTCCCCTGACATTAGGAAAAGCTGGAGAAGCTGCTTCAACATCGGTCATGTCAGCTGGCACAGCATCCCCGTCCATCAGCACTAGTGCCACGGGCAGTCTCTTTGGCAATGTCCAGTTAACCAACACGGGGTCTTCTGGGGTGTTCAGTCTCGGAGGCTCTGGTGGTAACAAATCCACCTTTTCGTTTGGCATTCAGCAAACAAACAGTACGAGCACACCCACCTCTACCCCTTCTACTCTCCCTGCTTCAACATCCCTCTCCTTTGGAAGTTTCTCAAGTTCGTCACAAACTGCTGTCCCTGCTGCAACTTCCAGTAAGTCTGCAGGGGATGTCAAATCACCACCTGGGTCAGAAAAACCATCTGAAAATGAAGCTGTAGCAGTTGGGTCTTCACCTCCAGTGCCACAGCCCCAGGCACTGCTCTCAGAGCCACTTAAGGAGCCTGCCTTACCCCAGGCCACAGCCAGTGACGCCGTCCCGGAGGGCTCTGGCACCGCAGTGGCAGTGGCACCACCTCCCCCTGACACCGGGGCTGCTCCCACCTCCACCAGCGATCTGAAGGCCCCGGTGCCTCCTGCTGTCTCTGCAGCTGCCCCACCAGATCAGAATGTCTCAGCAGCAACCTCCACAGCAGCCATTGCCTCTCCTGCAGAAGCCACAGGTGCTCTGGCTGCTACCTCTGATGCTCCTACAGGTGTGCAGAGTCCAGCTGTTGGTGCCTCTGTGTTTGCCCCCACTTCTGCAGGCTCCTCGGTGTTCTCTCAGCCGCCAAGTTCCAGCTCTTCCGGCTCAGCATTTACCCAGCCTGCTGGGGAAACAGCTGCCACTCCTTCCACACCACCCGTTTTTGGACAGCTCCCAGCAGGTACCACAGCATCCTCTCCGTTTGGGCAGCTCACCACCAGCACTCTGTCCACGGCCACCGCCACCACCCAGGCTGCCACCTCGGGCTTTGGTACTTCTGCTTTTGGCACCACCACCACGGGGGGCTTTGGCCAGCCAGCCTTTGGGCAAGCACCAATCTTCGGGCAACCTGCAAGCAGTTCTTCAAGTGGCTTTACCTTCAGCCAGTCTGGGTTTGGGACAATGCCAGCCTTTGGCCAGCCAGCGGCTTCCACAGCAGCCTCGAGCAGCGGGAATGTTTTTGGAGCCCCGGCCAGCACCAACAGCGCCAGCTCCTTCTCCTTCGGCCAGCCGGCCAGCACGGGCGGGACCCTCTTTGGGCAGAGCAGCCCTCCCGTGTTCGGGCAGAGCACTGGCTTTGGGCAGGGGGGATCCGTGTTTGGTGGCACTGCTGCTGTCACCACCACCACGTCATCTGCTGGGTTCAGCTTCTGCCAGGCCTCAGGTAAGAAGAGCAGAGCGCTGTCCCAGTGTCACTGTCTGGCTTGGAGTGTATCACTGGGGAAAGCAGGAGGGGTTTAATGCCTTTTTTCCCCCTATGGCACCCGATGGTTTCCATTTTTTTGGTTTGGTTTTGTTCTGTCTTGCTTTGTTTTCAGTTAGTAAGAACAAGAGCTGCAGTGTGTGTAAGAAGCAGACTAATTTTGGAGACCAAAGAAGCTCTTTCTCTGCTTCACTATTCATCAGCAGGCCTCTGAATGTAGCCTTGTCATGCAATCCTGCCTTCATTTTAAACTTACAAGTCTACCTCGATTTAATTTTGAATTCCATACTGCCCTGCCTATTGCACAATGCCTGTAAGTGTTGTAAATGGTTGCACCGGAGGGGCAGCTCCGAGACTATAACCAAGGCAGTGAATAAATACAGATGCAACGCTTCCTTCAGTGGCCTGCACTGAACACATGCAGCAGTGGATGTACAGCCAGGTGTAATACTGTGTCATCAGCTAAGATGGCCAAAAAAATATTAAGCCCTCAGAGTGATGGGTTTGCAAGGAATAATCTGTTAAATCCGCTTTTGTGTTTGGAAACATCTCAAAATTAAA
This sequence comes from Pardalotus punctatus, assembly GCA_013400915.1. Taxonomy (NCBI): domain Eukaryota; kingdom Metazoa; phylum Chordata; class Aves; order Passeriformes; family Pardalotidae; genus Pardalotus; species Pardalotus punctatus. The sequence goes on along the minus strand of VZTX01026595.1, from coordinate 28,607 downwards.
TACAGCAGTAACATGAGCATCAGCTACCTGTCCACACGTTTAAATTGGATTCTTGCACAGACCAAACCTCCTTGATCAGTCCCTTTTTGTTCTCCACATGCTCAGCATATTGTTGGGGTTTTTCCAAAGGTTTGTCTGTAGCATCTTCAGAGAGCTCCCAGGGAAAAGTGACAAGTACATAGTAATAATAGAGAACATGTATTTCCAAGGAAGAAAAACTAATTAGGTTCATTTAATTAAAAATTATGGCACTGCAGGCATCTGCTTGCTCATTTTAACTACAGTAGCAGAGAATAGTTAAATTGGGGGAAGTGAACTCTGCTCGAGAAAGGTGCTCCTAATTATAGAAATGCAGGTTTTATTACAAAAGGCACATTTAAGTGAACTGGGAAATGGAAAGGGGAGTTCTTTTTCTAATCAAAACATTTCATTATCTTTAACAGGAGTCTTCAGGTAACAAAGCTCAGATCCTCTTTACACGAGGGCAATCAGAATGCTCCAGTGCTTGTGCACGACTTGCAGTATTGTTGTAGCCATGTTAACAGAAATCCAGTTCTCTTGCTGTTAGCAGCACTCCCACAAGTGAAAAGACCTTTTATTGTCTGTTTTCAAGTTGGCCAAAGAGAATGAGAATGACTTTCGAATAAACTTCCAATGTAATTTATTATTTGTGTGTTGGCACGTGCTTTGTATTTGTCCAGCCTAGATATGTTTGGTAACATCATTTGTATCCCTGTGTTTTGGCATGGAAGACCTGTCCTTTCCCTGTCCTGGACTAGTGTCACCTTCCCAAATGTCTTACACTCTAATAATGGATCTGGTGGTTAATTTTGCTTTCTTCTCTTAGGTTTTGGTTCTAGTAACACAGGTTCTGTGTTTGGGCAAGCAGCAAATACTGGAGGCACTGTCTTTGGCCAGGCAAGTATTTATTACTTTTTGGGGCTGTTATGTGTGGAGGACTTGCTCAGCATTCCCTATTTCTGATATATTTTAAAAAAATACAATTTGAAGTGTTCAATAAAATGTGTCTCAGTCTGTGCTGGAGATATTTGCTGTTTTAGTGAGCAGCATCTGCATGAATATTCCTGGGGTTATGGAGACACAACCATTTTATCACACGAGATAAGATAGAGATGCCGTAGGTCTCCTGCCTTTATCCCATGCTAAGTGGAAAGTGGATGGTGTAGGGCAAATCTCAAAGGCGTTATTCTGGGCTGTGGACAAAATTTAAGGCAAACTTACATAAAATATTATGGCATTCCATTTTGGAAGGTGATTTGTGGCTGGTTTGTCAGCCCCTTCGGATGTCTGGAGAAATAGCCCAGGCAGAGCAGCCTTGGGGGCAACACGTGCTGCTTTGACTTTGCTTAAATCCCGTTTTTGTCCCTTTTGTGTTCTAGCAGCCATCTTCTTCCAGTGGAAGCTTGTTTGGAGCTGGAAGTGGTGGGAGAGGTGGAGGCTTCTTCAGTGGTTTGGGAGGAAAGCCAAGTCAGGATGCAGCCAATAAGAATCCCTTCAGTTCCTCCAGTGGAGGGTTTGGATCTGCAGCTTCCCAGAGTAAGCAAACAAAACAAGAATACAAAATGCTGTGATTTTCATCTGCTTTTGTGATCCCATCTGCTTTTCTGCTGCTATTGGTCTTTGAGGAAATTCTGTGTTAATATGAAAGGCTTTGATGGGGGTAACCAGAGTATGTATGATGTGTAATCTGGAATTTTTCTTTTAGGTTTATGGAAAACAAGTAGGAAAGCCAGTGAAACAAACAAGCAGGTGCAAGAAGTGTGAATATCTATATTCTGTAGAGAATTCTTGCCCAAATCTGTCCTTAAAGTGGAATACTCTAAATTCTTGTCACTGAATTTCTGTCTGCAACTTGATTGGAAGCTAGAAAACTTTAATCATTTCTTATCTGCTCTAAGACTGTAAAAAAATTGCTAAGAATCAATATGTGAAGGATAGAATTTTTGTTAACTTCTGCCTAAAAATTAATATCTTTAGGCAGCATGTGCAGGATACTTCATCAAAATTTGCTGTGACATAGGGATAGGCAGGTAGAAAGCACAAAGAGGAATCAGTGGCTAAGCATGAAAGCAGGGAAACGAAGGAAAGCTGTAGAATTAGTGCTGCAAGTGGTTAGAAGTAGCACTTCAAACCTTAAGAGAGAAAATCCATTTATTTTATTACATCTTTAATCATCTGTTGGGATTAATGGTTGAGGTCAGTTTTCTAACCATGCTAATTTAATCATTTAATGCAATGCTGGGGTTTGTGATGAAACAAAACAGATGGTTCACCAGAGAAGAGCTTTGGTTCTGTGTCCTGCCTCTAGATGCAAAAAAACTCCCTGTAGCCTTGTGAAGGATGAAAAAATGAGTTATTTCTCAGTCAGGCTGGAAGAGTTTGGCTCCTATTTTAAGGTCCTGTCAGATAATCTTGGGTAGAAATACTGAGCATTGCCAAAACAGCTGAGAACCTTTAATTTGTGGTTTGCTGATATTTGTGTTGTCTGGAGAGACTGATTGTAGCTGCTGGGATTTCTCACTTGAGGAATTGTCTTTTGCTGACTTGGGAACAGGATGCATCTAAACAAATCATCCCTCACGGTGATTTACTAGATTGCAGCAATAAAGGGTTGTTAGTGGTCCATCAGATCCAGAATGGATCTTGGTGGAACTACAGAGTCCTGTAGGAATAAGGGAAAACTTGACTTCTCTCTGCACTGTTTTCAATGGGATATTCATTGTGTGCTTGGGGATTGGGGAAAGAAAAGTCATTTTCCTTTCTCCTGCTTCAACTAATGAAGTGCAGTGTAGAATATTGTCTGCTGTGAGTATTGGCTGTTTATAAATACTCTTCATCTCCCCAGATTCTTCGAGCTTATTTGGAAACAGCGGAGCAAAGACTTTTGGCTTTGGCAGCTCCTCCTTTGGAGAGCAGAAGCCTACAGGCACTTTCAGCTCCGGTGGTGGAAGTGTGGCCTCCCAGGGCTTCGGGTTCTCCAGTCCAAACAAAGCAGGTACTTTGGGAATCCTCCCACTGGGGCAGCCCACACTGGCTGGGAGGTATTTGCTGTTCTGCCACTCAGCTGTCCCCAGCCTGGTGGACTCGGTGCACCTACAAGAATTGTCTCTGAACAATAAAAAAGAAATAACTGATGGCTGAGTGAATGGAGCTTTAACTGGTGGGTTCAAGGCAGAATTTTACACTCTCTTGTGCAGCATCCAGTAAATTACATTCTTAGGTGTTCATTCCAAAAATTCTTGTTGCAATTTAAGAGCTGAGAGTTGTGTAATTTCGTTCTGGTCTTATGTTCTGTACAATCGAGAGAACAGAACATGTAACCGGATACATTTTTCCTATTTTAGATACTTCCTTGGAATATTATCTTACAGACTTCACTGGGTTTTGTAACCTCTTTTATCCCCATTCCACTACCTCCAAATAGTGGACAAAGGAAAGTGAAACATGTTAATATGCATTACAAAAGTGAGTGTTTGCCAAGCAAAGCTGCAGCCCCTGGGATAAATGCTCTTAACTTCCTAGAGGTAGAGGTAACAAAATATCTGATCTGTGTTTAAATAATTCAGGCCTAGCATTTCTTTTTTTCCAGACCTTTTGTGTTTACAGCCAAACAGTATCCATTACCTTGACATGGACTGGAATTTCACCCTGGGTATTAAAATGTGCACTGGTATCCCATCCTCATCCCTGGTCAAATTAAAGCAGGTGTCCTTCACGTCCCACAGTGTCAATTAGAAACAGGCCAATAATATCAGCAGATGAAGATGGAATAAAATAATCTGGGTAGAAATCCATTCAGAGCTGCAGGAGGCAGCTAAGCCCCGAACAGAAATTGCCAAGAGCAAAGATAAGTTCTTGATTCCCTGCAGGCAGTTCACTGACCTGGCATTTAATTCTTCATCTTAGTTTCCACCACTTAAACCAGGATTAGATCATACCCTACCTCCCAGATCTTTGCATCACTGAAGCACCTAAACCCCAAGTTTGCATCTACACTCTGATCTTAAGAGATGGGGGAGACTTGCCCGTTGCAGTTTTCTTTCATGCATTCAGGCACTTCTCTTATCCACATCTTTTGCAACAAAACACCCTGCAGATTGGAATTAGCTCTATAAATGCTGTGGTGTCCATATGATGAGGTGAACAGCCCCGTTATCCACTTGGAAATCTGCTCTTTGTTTTCTCTCTCCGCCTTATTGTTTATGTGATGTTTATGTGATGTTCTTGTCCCCTTTTTTGCCTCTGTTTTGCTCAGGTGGCTTCGGTGCTGCTCCAGTGTTTGGCAGCCCTCCCACTTTCGGGGGATCCCCTGGGTTTGGAGGGGTGCCAGCATTCGGTTCAGCCCCAACCTTTTCAAGCCCTCTGGGCTCAACGGGAGGCAAAGTGTTCGGCGAGGGGACAGCAGCAGCCAGCGCTGGAGGATTTGGGTAAGCCAGGGAAAAGAACCTTCTTGCATGACAAGATGATGCTTGGTTATCTCTGCATTAACACGAAGAATATGTTCTGTCATTGGTTGGTAAGCTCAAAGTGTCCTTGGTTTGTTTGTTTAAAAGAAAAAAAACTGTTAAGGTATAAAACTAAAACTTGCGCCCCAAAGGAAGTAATGTGTATGATGATTTTAATGCTGATACTCCTGTGTTGGATCTTTAGCTTCAGAGATGTCAGCTTGCAACTCTCTAAGGAAATGCAGGGGTATTTTCTCTGTGTGCATTTAATGAGCACAAATCTAGGACTACAAACTATGCCTAGCACAGAAAATAACAAATATTGTTATCTGTAACTCTGTCCAGACACTTTATCCTCTGGTTAGATTTGGGCTAGAGATGCTAATGAGAATTCAGGCTGTTCTCTCACCTGTGGGATGAGGCACTTGTAACAGCCTGTGCTCCCAGAGGGCTTTATGTTTATCCCTCACTGATTGTTTTTACCTCTTCCTGTTCCCCCTAAGCCTGTGCTTGGCACCAGGGCAGACAGCACATTATTCCTTGCTTTGTTCAGCAAATACACAATTCCAAGTCTTGCCAAGCAGTTTCTGCAGTAGGCAGCAAATGCAGTTCTTCAGCACTGTGCTACCAGCCAGAAACACTCCTTCATGTCCTGCAGTGACAGTCAGACGGAGCAGAGCCCATTAAAAAGAGAAAAACTTCCAGTGAGGAGAGGAAACCGGATGTCTTCCCAGTCTTGGTGTTTACATATTTCACAAGTGTTTGTCTCTTGGTCTGTTTTTAGGAGGAACTGCCTTTACACAAGGCACAGGGGGACATCCAGAAGTGTGACTTGTTAATTCCCTGTGCGGTGTGGGCAGGTACCCCTGAGCTGGGGGAGGCTTCAGCCAGGTGCTCCTGCTGTCCAGAATGTGCAGCAGATTGGGGAGTCCTTTGGAAAGGGTGAAAATACAGGCAGCTGAATTAGATCTGCACAAAGAAGGATGTGTTGATAGGGATAACTTAGCTTAAATCAACTGGTAGTTTGTTCAGTTCCAACATGCAGCCATCGTGCTGCAGGATTTTGTACTGAGACACTGGATGTGCTCAGTGACAACATGGAAAGCTTAAAGATAAAATGGGATTCAGAACAAGCAGCATGTTGATGGAAAAGAAGTCTTGCATAAGCAGTCTGCAGACTCGGGAAAGATAATTCAGTGAGTTAACTTGTGGGAAGCTTTGACAGTTTTTTCTCTGCTAGAAAGGTACAGACTTGGTCTGATATTTTCAGAGTTCCCTGAAGATGTTGATTTTTAAAACTTTAAAAGAGTGTGCAGAATTCCCAGGCAGCTTTACAAAAATCCAAATCTCACCACAAAATGTTGAGCAATAGTTTAATTTTGCAGTGTAGTGTAGCATCTGTGCAGGACTTCCTTTCTGCCTTTCTCTTGAAGTGAAACTTTAAAAATCCCAATTCCAACAAAGTTACTTTGCCAGTACATTGTGTCATATCAGCTCCAAGTTCCTGAGAATACTCTGCTGACTTAAATACATGTGATTCATACTGCTTCAATTCTGAAAAAATGTGCATCACTCAAAAAGTGACTGGGCTGTCACAAATAGAAACCACTACACTTCTTCAGAGCCTGTGATTCCAACTGTTGGTGAGCAAATATTTTGCTTTTATAAACTAACCTCAAGTGCATCTCAGTTGTGTTTTGCACAGCATCTTTACAAAAGACCTGAAAATCTGGACAAGATAGGTTGGATTAAATTGTTACCAGGCATTGACTGCATGTCATGTCTTGACTGTGTCTGGAAATAAAAATCTCTCCACAGCTTAAGATGTTTCTTACTTATACTGTGTGCAGCCTTTCCAACAGACCTGTTCTGGTTGCAATTGAAAGGAGCAGTTTGAACCACAAGTTTTCCTGTCACTATTTTCACCTCTTATTCCTTACCCCAGATAGGATTTGTGTGTTGTGGCATAGTCCTGAGAAGATGGAGCACTCTAAACCCTTTTGCTCTAAACACATCACCCAATCTTGCTTCTTTTTAAAAAAAACTAAAAAACCTGTTCTGCTCTTCTGAGAAAAGCACATTGGTGGTTCTGAGCTGATGCTGCCTGCAAGTACAGGGGTGAGGAGCCAGAGCAGGGCCAGAGATGCAAAGTCACTGAGCTGCCCCTGGTATCTGTTGCTGTCTGTGGAAGCAGTGTGCACTCTTGGCACTGTCTGCAAGAGGAGAGGTGATGTCCTTTACCAGGTGAATGGCTTGTCACTCTGCTACAAGGGCTGTCTTTTATCTGGAGAGATAGCTTTTGATGTGGGTTTGTGTTTTGGGTTTTTTTTTAAGCCTCCTAGATGTGGATGGATGGAGAGGTGGGTTAACGTGCTGTCAGGTCATGTTTTAAGTGAGAAATGACAGGAGCTTGTGTGAGGCACAGCCTTGCAGAGCTGGCACACTGTGACTTGTCCAGCTCTGCTCAGGCTGCTGCTGGGTTTTAGGATTATTGTGCACTTGCAGAGCTTTAGCAGAGCTTGTCATTTGGAAATCTTGTGTCTGCATTTTGCCCAGTTTAAGTTAAACTTGAAGGTCGTTCTTTGAGAGCATTTCTTACATTCAGAGTGGGGAGAAATATGGAGGGGGCAGAGAACCATAATGCATATCATGGTGTCATTAGTGTGTCACACTGAGAGCTCTGTGCTGCCTGGTTGGACAGAGTGGGTGGAGAAAGACACATTTCGGGAGATAAAAATGTTTCTCATTTCAGTCCCCAAAAGCAATTAGGGAAGTGATTAGTTAGAGGTGCTGGGGAGAAGTGCCAGGTACGTGCAGATCTTCAGGGAAGCACTGGAACCTCCTGTGGTTCCAAATGGGCTGGGAAGAGAAAGGAATTGAGAACTCTGCAGATTTCTCTGGGCAGCGGGGAGAGTACCCCTGAATTTTGGGAGTCTGGGTTCTGTATCTGATCTCTGGCTTTGAGCAACTCACACCAATTCTTTGCTGCCCTGCACACAGGGGCAAATTAAAATATTCCATTTGATGGCTGGAGTTGGTATTTCCAAGCACTTGAAAACATACCCTGTGTAAGCATGAACATATTTGCCTTTGTGCCCAGTGTGCGTGAAGAAAGGTCTTCTTCAGCTCCCATTCTATGTACAACAGCCTCTCTCAAACCAGAAATCTCTTTCCAAAATGAACAATTATTTATATCAGCTGGCTCACCTTTTTCATGTATCCTCATTTAAGGAGTGCACTATTATCATGGGTATGGGGACAAACTTCCAGTGTAGGTGAGATGTTTGCAAACTCCGATTTTCTCTTTAAAACCTGCAGGTTTGGTGGTACCAGTAACAACACAGCATCCTTTGGCACCTTGGCAAACCAAAACACCCCCACGTTTGGCTCCCTGTCCCAACAGGGCACCGGCTTCGGCGCACAAAGCAGTGGATTCTCAGCTTTTGGGACAGGTGGAGGAGGTAGGAGAGACTAAAATATAATCACCCTAAAATATAATCACCCTAAAATATAATCACCCTAACAGCTGCCATATCTCTGGATTTCCCTGGAAGTTGGGTGTGACTCCTCAGCTCCCTGCCAAAAATCTGCCTGGTCCTGGTGCTGCTGTAGGGAAAACCCCGTGTCCAGGAGAGCTGAGGTGCAGGGTGGGGTGGAGCAGCTTCTCAGCCCTCAGCTCCTAATTCCATCACTGAGGTGCAGGGTGGGGTGAGCAGCTTCTCAGCCTTCAGCTCCTAATTCCATCACTGAGGTGCTGTGTGCAGTGTCAACACATCACTGCATCTCTGCACAGCTCATCCAATTATTGCTTTTCACCCCTTTTCGTGGAGTTGCTCTTTCTTCTCAAAGGAAAATACTGAGAAATAAGGAATATCTCTTCAGTACCATGTGCTTGGTTATCTGTGGTGTAAGTACTTGGTGTCAGAGAGATATGCACTGCAAAACTGAGCTGGAACACCAACAGCCAAATATTTTTCTGCTGCAGTTCAGTGAAGCCACAGCGATTTAGCCAGGGCTGAGAACAGAGCCCTGGCAAGGCCAAGTTCATTGGTGGCTGCCTGACACCAGGGGCCTGCATTAAGCACAAACCACCTCCAGAAAGCAGCTCGGAGAGAGAGGAACAAACCAGGCACATTGTCTGCAGGGCTGCTAATGAATGACCTGGCTGATGAGCAGTGAAAAGCCAAGCCGTCTTAGAAGCCAGGCAAGTCACTTCTCTTCTAGATGGAGATTTGACTTCCATTGTTTGCCCATCGCTTTTTTTCCTGGCCTAAGGCAGGAAAGAAATATTTTTCAATCTGTGTGTGGGAGGGGACATTTACTACAAATCCTACGCATTCATTTTCCCCTTTACCAACTGTTTTTCCAATCTTGCTTTTCTTTCAGGGTTTGGTTTTGGATCACCTAACACGTAAGTACCATTTTGTGTCTTAATTCTTCTTTAAAAATACAAATCAAATCAGAATAAAGAGTTGAATGGTTTGCAGGAGCAAACTCTGAAAATAGCTTTTAAATATTAGTTCTGCTTTCCATTTTGGTGGTACTGCAGAGAGCTCAAAGTCCAGGCTCTGGGGATGTGCTTTCCAGGGAGGTTTATCTGTCTCATAAGAGAGAATTTCCACTTGGATCATGCTCCTTCTCCACCTCTCAGGGACATGATATGTGTGCTCAAGCTGTGTGTGTGAATCGGGAGTCTGCTCCATTTATCAGGTTGAAACAAGGAATGAAATAAATTGGTACTTTTGTGGCTGAAGTGAGACGATGATTTACAGCTAAAGGTTAACTCTGTCATCTGCTCTGCCTCTGCCTGGCTGGATCCATTCCAGCAAGTTTCTTAAACTTTGTTTCGCTGTCAAATAGAGAGAGCATGGATCTCTGCAGATGGCAGGCTCTAGAATAAGCACAATTATATCTAGTCAGTGTGTGTTGCTGCAGGCTCAGGTAAAAGAGGCTGGAAATACTCGTGGTGTTCTCATAAAAAGCTTCTGGTACTAGGGAGACTGGAGGTTTGATTGAGAGATCTGCTGAATTAATGCTGCCTTGAGGGAGGCTCTAGCACTCATTGCTGTGGTTTTCTTTTTATCTTGCTCCACAGATCTTCCTCTGGATTTAGTGGATGGAGAAGCTAGGAACATCCTGAACTCTTCCTGTAGCTCCTGCATTCATGAGTCACCCACATGATCGATACCCAACCAGCTTTTCTTCTAAATACAAGTTCTCGGACTTTTTTTTTTAAGAAAAAGATTTTGCTTATTTTTATGCAATACTTGCTCTCGCTCTATATTAAACTATTTTGTCTGGCTTGATGCTTTTTGTGGTGGAAAGGATTTATCTCCCTGCATCAAGAGGAGATGGATGTATGCTGGGCTTACCAGCCCCGTGCTGGGCTCAGCTTTCTCTTGTTCATCCCTTGCCTGCACAAGGCAGTAGCTGCAGTTGGTTCCTGACATAAACCAGCACATTTTTCATTAATAGAATGCCTGATTATCCCAGGCTCTGAAGAAGGGGCTGAGGTTTGCCCTGCTAATTTTAAGTCTAGGATGGGGCACATGCTTATCTCAGTGAAGTGCTAAAACTGAGTCATGTGTGAGCCAGAGGCTTAGTGGAGAAATAGGAAATTATCTGAAGAAGAAGCTGGCAGCGTGCAGAGCACGTTCCCATGGCAGTAACATTCAGCAAAGAGGTGGGAAGTAAAAGCTCTCCTATTTTTACCTTTCTGTAAGTCTTACAGAACTCAAAAAATGGAACTCAGGTTCTGGGGAAAACTTCTGGCCCTGGAAGCAGACACGTGACCTCCATCCAGAGGCATTAGTGATTTTGGTTTTTTTTGATTGGATTCTACCATTGAATACATTTTTCTTCTAACAGGGATAAAATTGTGCTTTTTCCCTCTAGCTTTTGGCTTTAGTCAGTATAATTTGTGTAATTCTCATGTGTTTATACTTGAACATACTAAACAAATGTTTAAAAGAATGCTCCAAAGGCGTTCTGGCCAAACACTTTTTGTATTTGATGCATCTGACCTCCATGAAACCTCTAAATGATGTAATCAGGTTTTGTTGCTCTGTGAATAACACATTTGAAATAACAGCTCGTGTGTTAGCTGAGTACATGCAGGTTGGATGAGTTTTTCTTCTTGGTCCCATTAGGATGTTTTGGGGAATTCTACTTTTTCTGTTTTCAGCAGAAACATTCTAATATTTCTTTTTCTCTCTTTTTTTTTTTTTATAACTATCACATGATATGATGACAGGTAACATTTTCTAGTTTGGTGGGCATGTGGTCATTTTTGGGAATTGTAAATAATTGATAACTTCTTGTTTTCATTATAAACCCATTATAAACTGCTTATATTTGTTAACAGTTCCTGGAGAAATTGCTTTTCTCAAGCCAGCCTAAAAAATGTTTTCCTAACTCCTGTCCTAGCTGTGCCAGGTATCTGCACCTGGGAATGACATTAGGTATGTTCCCATTAAAAAATGAAGAAATGTGGGAAGTTCAGTGTGCAAGGAGGGCTTGCTTTTAGCTGTGGAGAGGCTTTGCAAGGCCATGGGCTCCAAGGCTTTTCCATCTGCCCTGGATTTCTGGGCTCTGGTGTACCGTGGGTCATGTTGGAGGCAGCACTGTTGGCATTTGGGTGTAACCTCCCCGTGCCTTCAATGGAAGAGGGAGAGTTCTGATGGTCCAGGGACCGCAGCACTGGGACAGAGGAGAGAATACTCCAAAAGTGACTGGTTTGGAGGTGAGGAAAAGCTGAAAATTATTGAAGTGTGCCCCTCCCAGTGTGTTCTCCTTGACAAGACAGCATTTCTTAAGGCCTAGAGGTGAAACTCCTGTTCTGCTTTCCTTCCTCTTTATAAATAGCAGCTGGCCCAAACCGTTGACCTTAAATTCTTTGCATTAATCTCCCCTCACTGTGGCATGTGACACCTCCTCGGGGGCCATATCAGCTGTGCTCCCCCAGATAGCTCAGAAGCCTCTTGCTATGGAGAAGATTGGCTTGGTAAGAATGTGATGTTGGCACACTGAGCCATTTAAAGTTTCTCTTTTGGAACGATGGGAGCACTTGGGGGTTGTCCCTGCTCTGCTGCTTGGTACCTGTTTAACTCCTGGCAGGTGAAGTAGCTTTAGAAATACTCCAGACCCTGACTGAACACAGATTTCCTTAAAATGCTTCCCAAATCCTGGCTGAAACAGCCCAACCCCCTGAACTATCTGCCCTTGAGAAACAGGTGCTGCTCCCTGTTTCCATAGTAGCTGCTGGAGGAGCTGAGCAGCGCAGAGAAGCTGATCGTGACCACAAGCCCACAGGAATATGCACAAAACCCAGCAGAGTCGGCTCGGGGAAATCTGCATTTTCATTAGATGACTCAAGGACTTGGCAAGTTCGTGTGGCAGTTGTTTGGTGGCTGCCAGAAGCTGTCACGGGCTGTCACCTGTGCTCAGTGGCCTCGGATCATGAGCCCTCTGTCCACTCTCTGTGGGTGGACATCCACCAAGGAGTAAAGCTGCTGATGCAGGAAAGCCCAGTCTTGGCAGTCCTGGGGAAGAATTCAAGGACTAAGCAGGCCTGGAATCTCATTCAGTAGTTTGCCCATGCTGGTTAATCCTTGGATAACCAACAGCACTCACTCCACAGTTGTGGAGGAGCTTTGCTTGTGCTAAGGTGCATGTGCCTCTTTTTTTCTGCTGTTTCAGTAGGAGCAGAAATCTTCCAAGGCTTTTATCAAAGGCAAAGTCTTAATTATTTCTAATGAAAGCACACACTTATTTTCCCCTCCCCTGAGACCACGCCGTGGCCTCAAGGCAGTGGGAAGCCAAGTGCTGGCAGTGCTCTGCTATGGCAGAGCAGTAGGAATGATGTCACTGTGGTGGGCAGGGGGGAGCCTCAGGCACAGAGAGGATCCCCCCAAACCCAGGGGGAGACCAAAACAGGAATTTCTGCTTCCTTCAAGGCTAAAAGAGCAGCAAAGAAAAGAGCTTTGTTCTGGAAAAAAAGGGCAAAACTGTCACTTTGTCACAGAGGTAGATAAAAGAAGAATGGCTATTTAATCTCATGTTTGAAAGGTTTTTGCTGTATAATGCCTGGTATTCCAAAATGTGGTTTTGGGCATATCCCTCTGTTGGGTTCTGTCTCCTGCAAAGGGAAGGACACCATTCCTTTGGCCTTTCTGTGCCACAGTGTGGAGGCCACCGGAGGACAAATGCCGGTGGTGTCCTGCTCCTGTGGAGCTGGGAAGGGATGGCCAGGCTCGAGTTCATCCCATGCTGCTGGGCTATAGCCCTTGGCTTGCCTGTCCCTCGTGGCCACCCTTGACGTGTCCCTGACCAACATCCTGGCGATGCTCCGTGGGAGAAACCAGAGCACGCTCCCAACAGGACTGTCCTGCACAGGAAGGGCTGCTCAGCCCCAACAGGGAGCTGTGGTGTGTCCAGCTGTGGGGGGAGTCTCAGGGGTGAGTAGGATCCCCGTGAGAGGGGGGATGGAGGTTGGAAAAGCGCTGCAGGACCTTCTCTTGCTCCAGGTGCTGGGAGCAAGGCTGTGGAAAGGTCAAGGCAGGTGGTGGCACTCTCCTGTCCCCTTTGTGCAGGAATCAGGGCACTGGTCTCTGTCCTTGCAGAGCTCCCTTCTCCCCTCAGCTGTGTACAAGTCCAGGCTTGGAGGCTGAAGTGACATTTTATTTATCCCTTCTTAGTTTTCATGTGTCCCTCGTGCATTGCTTCCAGCATTGCTTACAAGGAAAAATAATCCTGCATGAGGCTTTGGCATGAGCGAGTCTGGGAGTGCCAGGGAAGGTTTTGTTCCCAGATAAATGTCGTGTGGAGCCCCAGGGGCTGGGGAGAGGCGGCTGTGGCTCGCAGGGATGAGCAGCCCTGGGTTGGCCCTGCGTCCATCCCTGTCCTCCTCCCACAGCCACGAGGCTCCGGGGTCTTGCAGCCCTGGGGAACGGGCACTCAGTGCTCTGATTTAGTTGACATGGGGGTGTTTGGTCAAAGGTTGGGTTTGATGACCTTGGAAGTCTTTTCCAGCCTTTGTGATTCCATGATTCTTCCTCCCCCAGGGATGAGCTTGGATGTGTGAACACATCTTCAGCTCTGCACACCTATGTGTGTCCATGGGCTCGGCTCCCCAGGGGCTCTGTGGTCACACTCGGCACATTCCTCACCTTTCCCCATCCCCACCTCCTTTTCCTGCAGCTCCCAGTAGGGCACAAAGCTCCTTCTCTGCCAGGACTTCCCCTGCCTGCCCTTATCTCGGGCTGTGCTGTCAGCCTGGATCGAGCTGTGCTGCCGGTGCCTGGATCAGGACTCCTGTGTTCCCTGCACAGGAGATGAGCTCAGGGCTGGGGCTCTGCTCCGGTCTGGGCTGCAGTCCTGCCTCCTCACAGACCCATCCCAGCCTGGACAGGAGCACTGACCCCCCTACACCACCCTCTCTCAGACCTGGGTGCTGCAGATGCAGAGGTGAGGGGGGAAATGTGGGACAGCCCCAAAGTTATGAATCAGGTTGAGTCAGAGCTGACTTTCCAGTGCTGCTCTCCCATATTTGGGTTCTTTGTAGAATCATGGAATGGTTTGGGCAGGGGAAGGCACCTTAAAGCCCATCTTATTCCCCCCCACCTCTGCCACGGGCAGGGTCACCTTCCACTATCCCAGGTTGCTCCAATCCCCATCCATCCTGGCCTTGGACACTTCAGGGATGGGGCAGCCACAGCTTCTCTGGGCAACCTGTGCCAGGCCCTCACCACCTTCACAGGAAAATCCTTTTTGCCAGGACTCTGTAACCAAAAGCTTTGTGGGGACTAATTTACAAAAGTTACTAAAGGCAGCTCTGGGAATGTCAGTGCAGGTTGTTTGAGGAGTTGTGTTATAATCATGTGTCAACTCATGGCACTGAATTTTTATTTTATTTTTAATAGGTGCTTCAAGGTTCTTCAGGGCATTGCTAAAAATGTTTTGCTTTAAAACTTGAAAACATGAAGGAATAAAAGGAGTATTTGCAGCTGCTGCACATGAACAGATTAAGGAGATGTGAGAGAGAAGAAATAGGAAACAAAACCTGATTTGCATCAGCCGAGGGAAGTCCCTGCAGAGTTTCAAGCAGGAACTGTGGAGGTCAGAGGGTATTTTTTCAAGTGAAGGAACTGTTGCCTCAGTCTGCTTAAAACTGAGGCTAGAAAATCACAAATCCAAGGGACAAAACCTCTAGAAAGGTGCAGTTTGAGATGTGCTGCAGTCAAGGATTGGTGTTGCCTGAAGCTCCAGTGCCAGGCTCAGCAGCCCATGACCTTCCCTCTGTCCTCATCCCTCGCAGGGGCTTTTCCAGCGTCCCCTGTGCACACAGAAGTGACCGGGTGCTCTCGGCTTTTTCAGGATCTCACCAAAGCAGCTGTGAGTTGGCTGGTGTCCCCTGCCCACCCCTCCCTCCCTCCAAAACTGGGACATCTAAATTTAACCTGCTATCAACAGATGAGGCTGGAGTGTTTCCACTGTGGAAAGGAATCCCACTCAGAATCTGTCCTCTCCCCTGCTCAAGCTCCATCCCTTGCACATTCCTTTTCTCGAGCTGGGAGTTTCCTTCCTCCTCTTCCCCTCCTGCACTTGTGTTTGTGTCACTGCCACAGCGCTGATACCACAGCAGATGGAGCGGGTCTTTGGTGCTTTTTGGAGAAGCTTTGATGCTGCTTTGCTGGCTGGATTAGAGAGCAGCAAAACTTCTGAAAGACCAAAAAAATGTAAAAAGGAGAAACCTGTGTCTTGCTCAGGCATAGTCAGTGGGACGGGAGCCTGCAGTGGGGTCAGGCAGGAGGAACTGGAGCTCAGAGCTGGAAGATGCCAGTGGGGCCCTGTGGATTTAAGGGATCAGCAGTGGAGCTGTGCTGGCCGCTTGGCCAGGCACCCCCTGCTCTCCACAACTCATGTCAGCACTTTCCTTTACTGGAAAGCAAACACAACCTAAACCTGAACATTTTTGGGGTGGGGCCAGTGAATAATGGAAAGAACACAGGTGGTGTTTGAAAACCCAGTCATGGACTGCAGCAGCTTTCACCCTCTGCTCTGCCCAGGGCTCTGCACTGCTGCCTCTCTCCAGATGTGGTCTTTCCAGCGAACATCTGACCCAGCTTTTGCTAAATAAGCAGTGTCAGGAAACCAAAGTGTGCAGAAGTTGAGCCTGCACCGACCGGCTGCCCTGTGATGCGCAGCAGCCTGGTGATGAAAAATGCAGGATGTTGGCTGGTGTTTTTCACCAGAAACCTCCTGGCTCTGCCCGCTGCAGCCCAAGAGCTGATAGAGAGAGAGAACTGCTGGTAAATCGGGCGTTTATCTCTGCCTTGAAACGTGAGTGCAGACCCATTTGTTTAAAAAGAGCCACCGCCCAAACAACTCCAAACAGACGCGTTTGAAAATTTCACTTTATTTCTCTGTTATAAAAGCAGGGTTTTGTTTTTTACATCTCTGTAAGTGTCCAGATTCGGTACATCTTGGTTTTGTTTTCACAGTATCTCTGCAAGACCAAGGACGATTCTTATTGCTGCGCCGAGAGCCAGGGCAGGAGGGATGGCGATGCCTCGGCCTCGCCTTCCCACCAGGCTGGACCCAGCCTTGCGCCGGCTCGACAGGTCTTTCCCCCTCCCCAAGGCTGCTGAGGGTCTGTGCTGACTCCCCGAGGGGCTGCCCCTCTCTTCCCATGCTCATCTCGGTGTCAAGGGTAGGGAAGGAGAACCACAAGGTTTCGGCGCGTTGGCCGCGCTCGGCAGCCCCCGCCCGGCCCTGGGTGCAGGTGAGGGTCTGGGTCAGGGCTGCTTCCCACCCTGGAGCACGATGGGGCTTTGGCTGGGATGGTCAGGCCGAGCCCCTGTGGGGGTTTGGGTCTGTAAAGGGCTGAGAGCATCACTGATGGGAAGGGTGAGGCAGAGACACGCTCACGTTCATCGGTGTACCCCGTGTCGGTGCCCAACACCTCTCAGCGTATCCTTTGTGTATTCCTGGTTCTGCAAAAAGCTGCCAGAGAAGGAGCTTGATTCACCTCTGCTCATTTACCACTCTGCCCTGGGTCTCCAGACATTTAAGACCCCACTGGGACCCTGTCAATCCCTGTTAAAACCACGTGGCCATTAACCAGTGGTGTCTAGAGCGCCTGTTACTTCCAGCCATCCTTCCTGATGTAGACAATCTCTCCCCACCAGTTTTGTAATGAAGCAGCATTGCAAAAACATCACTTTTAATCACAATGCATGAAATCTCAAGAGGCAGCATCACTTTCTATGCCATGTCTGGTGATGCAAATGGAGGTGGAGGGGCACGTTTCGACCTAGGCACGGGATAAAGGCATTCTTTGGGAAGGGAGAAGTCCATGCAAAGCCGACCCCAACATGAAATCTGAATTTTGTATTTACTGCTTAGCTGGGTCCGTTCAGTGCAACAGGGCAAATTAGCCAGGAGGTTACTATCAAATTGCATGGATGTATCCAGTCCACCAGGTAGAGGGAATAAGAGGAACCAGATTTACTTAATGCACTGGGAGACTAAGTCCAACACAAAGCTAAGTGGAAAAGGACGTTGGTGTTCCCTGAATGTGGTTTTTGGTGACTGAGAAGAAATCTTTCCTTGGAATTCCTTCGTGCAGCTAATTAAGACAACTGGGTCCGATTCCTTCGACCCATGCTGACATCAGTGAGAAATGTAAGTGCTCAGCACCTGGAGACAAAGTGAATACCAGACACAAATCCCCTTCTGCTCCCACCCATGGGACTCAGCAGCAGCCGAGATGCGTGAGAGCATGATCAGCTATTCACCCACAGCTCACAGTTTGTCCTCTTCCGCGTGTATTGCCTCGGAGAAAATACAGACAAGTCCCAAAGGGCTGTGCCAGTAGAGCTATAGTTGGATCTGAGTCCAGGTAAGAAAATGGAATTTAATACAGAGAGTGACTGTGCAAGTCCAAGTCTCCCTAGCTTCATCCTTTATAGTCCCAAAGCCGAGATTTAGGCACCCTTTGGCTTGTGGATTTGGGTTTGATCCAGTCCAGTGGTTTGCAAGCCGGACTTCCCACCTTGGAGATCTGCCCGTGGAAAGGAGCAGCTCCGTGGCTGAGCATCTCTGAAAGCCAGTGGATGGAGGAGGGTGGGCTCCCCTGGAGAGAGGGGAACGGCTGCAGGGCCCCAGGATCCTTGTTTGCTGGTTTGAGGCTGTCTTGGTGGGGGACACAACTTCTGGGCGTGCGTTCCCTGGGCCGGGGGTGATGTTGAAGCTGTTGCTCAAGTAGGTGGTGCGGCTGTGGAGAAGTGAGGGAGGAGAATTTCTTGCTGGTAACGTCCCATGGGGAAGATGAGGGTGGGAATAGCAGCTAATTGGTGCCTCTCCGAGGGGAGAGCCTTTTGAGCAGCGCGTGTGGGGTTGGGAGACCTGTTCAGACCAGCTCAGCAGGGCCAGGCTTGTACCTGGCACGCAGAACTCTCCTTAGTCCCAGCTCTTGAGGCAAGTTGTTAATAGGAGGAAGAAATGTTTTTGGGGGGAAGGAGCTGCAGAGGGAAGTGCTCTGCCTCGGGCCACGTGCTGGAGCAGGGCACATCCTCCACTCCCCATCCCGTGCCCCAGATTCCAGATGCCACCTCTACTGCAGAACTTCCTCTGCCTTCAAACCTGTCCCTCCCCTTCAAACAGCTCTTCTGCATCACCCTCCTCTGCAGAAGAGCATCTGGTTATCTCAGAAGCCATCTGGTCCTTATTAAAACCTACAGGTTTCATCTCCTCCTCCAAACGCTCCTTCCTCACTGAGGATCCACACCCATGGCTCAGGTGTTGCCCTGCCTGCACCTCCTTGTGCGTTACCCTTTGCTACAACGGATGTTTGTGCCGTGACAGACAGGGACGGTGTCATGGTCCTGTCGGTACCTCATTCCTGACAGTCAGGTAGATCGTGAGGTCACTGGGGAGAAAATTACCAGCTAATCCCAATGTGATTTGTTACCACAGAAGGAAGAGCTTTCCCCAGGTGTCGCAGCTGTGTTTGCCAGGAATGGGCGCCTGTTATTTTCAGACGTGGCTGCTCCTGGACTACAGATCTTGCTGGGTAGCCTTGGTAGGTCAAATCTGCCCTCCCTGACACCCGTGAGTCTCCAGTGACTTCAGAAGGATCATTTTCATACCCTGCTCTTCGTACAGCACCGTCATTGGGATTTCATGGGCAAACGGGGCGGCAGAGCTTCACCCAACAGCAGCAGGCGCACGAGCCCTTGGCTCTTATCCACAAGAAGGTGAGACTGTGGGCTAGCTGGGAAAACATCTGTGTGTCCTAAAGACAAACCCAATGGGACATCCCCCCCTTGGCTGGTGTTGACTCCCAGGGCCACAATTCCAGCTGTGAGGTTATTCCATATTAAACTGCTAACGGGAAGCTGAGATCACCATGGGTGAGCAGCACAAGGAGCTTCCAACCCCTCCTGCAAAGCAGGGAGAGGGCCTGGGAGCTCCCCCTCGAGAGCCATCCGACAGCAGGTTTGTTATTTGCATTGCTTTGAAACTGAGATTATTTCCGTGCTTCCTTGTTCCAGGTTTTAAAAAGAGGAAGATTTTCTTGCTTCTTCCAATTTCATGCCCTTTTCATCCATCAGCCTGTGCCACGCCGAAAATCTATTCCTTGTTCCAAAACTTTTTCTCCAAAATTCTGTAGAAAGGACATTCTGCCTGGTGGTGTTTTTGTTAGTTTTTTTTCAAACATAGCTTTAAGGCAAAAGTTTGGCAATGCAAAGCAAAGTCTACATAAGGCCGCATGACTTGGATTTGCAACTCAGAACCTTACAGCTTAAAAAAAAATACCTTATCTTAAATAGTCAACTTTTTGCTCCAGGAACTTGTTTCGTTCTCAACCAAAAAGAAAAAAAAAAATTCTTAAAATCCCAAATTAAATGTTCTTATTGTTCTGGGCAGTTCTGGGCAAGCTAATGAGACTGAAGTTCAAACAGGAACTAAAGTAGGGAAGAAAAAAAAAGCTATAGGGTAGACATCAGTGTAAGTTTCTTCCCTTAGGAATCCAGTGACGAGACAGACCCAGTCCAAGGTCTCCTCTTTAGCTTTAGCACAGTGAAATCCGTCCCAATGGGAGAAGGTAGAATGGTTGCATTTGTTGAATGAATAAAAAGTGCATTTTGATTTTGCTCAGATTATACGTGTGTATCCTAATACCTAAGTGATTGTTTTGCTTCGGGTTTCGTTTTCTCCCTTTCGGTGCCGGGACGCCAGGTGTGTATTATCGATGTTTCGGGGGTATCACCACGAGTGGTGGTCCATCCTTTGGCCTCCACATGAGTACCTGAGCATCATTGGCATTGGGTTTGACAAGGGCACTGGGTGGTATTGGCTCATTCTTGCTAAGGACCTGGGGCTGCTCTTGAGCAGAGGGCTCCTGCAGCTTGGCACGCTGCCCCAGGGGCCTGCTGGGGTTCACCTCGATGCCCAGCCTCATGCGCCATTTGATAGTCTGCAAGGTCACCATCTCGTTGGTGGCCGTGTTGGTTGCCACCAGCCAGGTGGTGAAGCTCTGATCCCGGTGGATGCTCGTGAGCTTGGCCACGTTGCTCTCGCTGACGGGCACCGCCCACGTCACGCTCGGGTAGAAGTTGTCGTTCATGCTGATGTTGAACTTGGACTCCTTCTTGGTGGGACCCACGATGGTGCAGGTTTCTGTGGTGTTCCCGTACCAGGGATAGTTCACTCCGTCTGAGTCACTGATGGCCTGGATTTTCCCATCCAGTAAATCTGGAAGCTCCCAACTTGACCTGCCATAATCAATAGCAAATTATGGATAACACGTTAATTAATTAGTTTAGAAACATGCCAGACTTTAGAAAGGAGAGGGAAGAGCTGTAGATGCATTCCCTCTCCAGCTTTTACCGGAATTTGTGCCCTTTGTGCCATCCTGCTCAAAGAGCTCATCCCTGCCACTAAAAACATCCTTCTCGTCAGGCCTGCTCTCAATCCGTTCATCCCCTAAATTTCTCTCTGGATGAGCCACTGTCCCTCCCTGCTGTCTGCCGGGTGCTGGAAGTGTAACCCATCCTCCTGCAGCCCTTGGAAGGACCCAGCCCGAGGGCTGCACACCAGCTCTGGGCTGGGGATGGTGTTACAGTAATCAGAGAGCCCGAGGTCGAGCTGCTTGTAAAACTGCCCGCGCCGGTCACCTGCGAGAGGGACAGAAATCCGAGTGTTTCTAGCAAGAATGTAAGTGAAAACAGTCCCCTGTCACCTTGTACTGCTGATACACAACTTGGGAGTGGGTTTTTCATTAAATTCCAATTTAATTTTAAAGATTAGCTTTGCCAATAGAGGCAAACTGCTGTAGATGTCTCAGAGGAAGGGCTGGATGTTTGCACTAAGGCGACACAACCACAAATCACTTGCTCAGTGCACACCAGGTGTTTTAAGGACAGTCTTTCAAAAACCAGGCCGGCAGAGGTGGCTCTCATGTAGCTTCTCCCTCTTGCTCATGAATCAGCACTCCCCACCACCCAGGGACGATGTCCCAGCCGTTGAGGTGGCAGAAGGGACTGGGTGGCAGCAGCAGTGGCGTTGGCACCTGACCCTGCCATGGCTGTGCTCCAGTCCCCCAAGCCTTGTGGCTCCCTGCTGCAGGCTGGGACACAGGACATGATTTATCTTGGAGAGACACAGAGGGGACGCCCTGAGGCTCGTCAGGGTCAGGGTGACTGTCCAAGCCTTTCATAAGTGTGGTGCTGCAGCTTAAAATAGCCCCTTGATTGCAGAGGAGGCTGTGGCTGGGGGTACTCGTCGGCCTGGGCGGCTCTCACACAGCTCTGGGATGAGCTGCTCTGGCCAGGACTGATGTGACCGTCTCATAAGGCTGTTTTGACTGTTAATTAGTTAATGACCGTGAAGTGCCTCTGTGTTTGTACCCGCTGGATCGTTCAGCACTTAGCTGTGTCTGGCTCTGGCTGGAGAATACTGGGGGGGATTTAAAGGTCCAATTTATCTTTTTTCCGTGTGGGCAGGGGGTCCTAGCAAACACCTCCCCTGTGGGAGATGAAGTGTGAGAGAGGCTGCGGGGTGCCCCAGGGGCCGCAGGGATGCTGGGAGCAGCAGGAGCAGGGGATGCTCCGAGCAGCAGGACCGGGGGATGCAGGGATGCTCCGAGCCGCAGGACCAGGGGTTATGCAAGCACAACATCTCCCTGCACAGATTTACAGGCTGCTGTCAGCTACGGCACCGCAGCTGCAGCAATCCCTTCCTCCTGAGCTCATCGCCAGCAGGCAGAGGGAGTCCTTTCCCTGGAAGAAAATTTTTAGTGAAGGCAGCCAAGAGGAGATCCCTGAGCAGTCCTGCCAGGACCCTTGTGCACTGCAGAGATGTTTATACGCTCTGCTCTGCAAACCGGAGTCAGCCTGGCTCGCCACCCCTCGCGCTCTTCAGGCAGAGCTGAGCAGGGGAAGGCTCCAGGAAGACTCCGGGGATGTTGGGTGACCCAGCCCTCCCCGATGGATGAGTGGAGGTCGTGCTCGGCAGCCCCCACCCCTCCCCACTGCCCAGCCCAGCTCCAAAACCCCCTCTGGGGGGTTCTTCTCTCCTTCGGGCAGCTGGCTAAGGATTACTTTCCGTTCAGATAGTGGCCGGTACTCAGCTTGGCTGTCCCCCAGGGATGAGATGTGACAGTGTCCCGGAGGATGACTCTGTGACAGGCATGGTGCAGCCACAGCATCTCTGCAGGTACAGAGGTGCCAAACTGGGAGCTGAGATGCTACAGAGGGTGATAACCCCCCTGGGCTGCTCCAGCCTACTCAGATCAGAGGCTGGTGGGTGAACAGCAGGAGAATTGGGTGGCGTATGCTCAGCAAAGGCAGCTCCTCTAAGATCTGCTTGTCCCCATCTTCACTCCCAGTGCCCCAGGTCCGTATGGAATTGCAGGAGCTTCTCAGGATTTGCCCAGGGTTTAAACAAGAGCAAAAAGGTGGAGCTGCGTCGCAGCCTGGGCAGGATGCTGGAGGCAGGATGATGCCTGCAGAGCTCTTGCAGCATCCAAGGACAAAGTGGAGCATGGCTGGGCTCAGGGTGGCCCAGGAGGGCACCCAGCTTGAGGAAAGGCGTGGGCAGGAATGGGGAAGGAGAAACCGGCCTGCGTTTCTTCACAGAGCACGCTGTGCCTAATTCTAGCCAGTGTGGTTAACCCCAGGGTTTCAAAACCATCATGCTTCGTCTGCACAGCTTGGAATGAGGAGAAAAAAGAGGCCTCATGATGATCCCATGACTGGAGCAGAGCAGAGGCTGCACGGTGGTTGCCGCTGGCAGTTGCCCCTCGCCTGGTGCTACAGCAAAGCCTCTGTGCCAGCCAGGCTGGCAGCCTCTGCTTGCAGAGCGTGTCCATGTTAAATAATATGCCAACAACTGGATGATTTTGGAAAGAATGCTGTGGAATGATCTTTGGCTGCATCAGCATCTTTCTCTGGTAGTGTCGAGCCAAGGAGAGACCAGAAAGTGCCCAGTAAACACTTTGCTGACAATAGCAGGAAAGAGGCACGAAAAGAAACCAAGCTATCTGGTTTCGTGGATTCACTGATCAGCTCCAAGATCAGTAGGTTCTGGCTTGCAATACTGACAAGCCTGTTTCTGCATCTCCTGAAACCTTCAGAGTCAGTTTGGGCATCACCAGAGACTGGAGCTGCCAAGAAACCTCTCTTAACAAATGTCTTCTTGCTACCAGAAGGAACTTTGAGCTATTTCTTGTGGTACAACCGGAGCCCTGCTGCTGACAGCTGAGCAGCTTTATGTAAGTTTTAGCTTCCTAGTCCTCATTCAGACACTTTTCTTCCTATTTTGTCACACAGAACGAATCCCCCAGCTCATCCTGAGCTCCCAGCCGTCTGTCCCACAGCACCCACGAGGCAGAGGCAGCAAACCCAGCACAGCAGCCTCCAGCCCTGGGCATCCAGCAGTGTGGACACATCCAGTTAACCTTTGCAGACAGGCACCAGGCACCATTGCATGCTCAGCTCCAATTGCTCAAAGCCAGCTCCTAATTAGTCAGAGGCCAACTGGACTTGCATAACCTTGTGCTTTCCAATCAACACCTTCCTCTCCAGCAGCTCCCTAAATAAGAGCAGCCCCTCTGGGATGCAGCCTCTGCTCCGTGCAGGTACCAGGACCGTGTGTGGGTGCAGTGAAACTCCGTCTCAGGAATTTCACATCCCTGCTCCTGCCTCCCTCCACCACTGGCCTGCACTGGGGACTCACTGAGAGAAAGAAAACTTGATAGCCAGGGCTGCTTAATTTCAAATTCTCCTTTACAGTGCCTCTCTCACCTACTCCAGCATGCCAGGCAAGTCAAGGCAGAGTTAGAGTGAAGAACAGGAAGGAAATTTAAGATGTTGTTCCCTGGCTGACAGAGCTGTGCTGCTGTGGTCCCTCTTCCTCCCACCCTCCAGCTGCACGTTCTTGCCTCATCTCTTGAACCAGCAGCAGTGTTGGATGGCTGGGTCAGGGAGCAGCACAAAACTGGCATTAGGAAAAAGGGAATGATCTCTGCTGGTTCAGGGGAGCAGACTCAAGTCCGACTGGGCAACCTGTGTAACTGGGCTAAGGTGGGTGCTCAGAGCCAGGGGCCATTCCAGGGCAGCAAAGCCTTTTCCTCTAAATCCCTGGAGGGGTAAATTCCCACGGTGAACTGACCTCCCTTCAGTTCCTTTGGAAAAGATACCTTTGTGGTTTTTTTGGTGGATTTTGATTGTGTCCTCCCTCCTGGGGAGTGGGGGTTTATTCTCCTGACAAATTGAGTTCATTGTGTCCCTGCTGCAGGGCATGGAAGATTTAATCTCACCAGGGAGAGATGCCTGGTAAGATGAAGTGATGATGTAATGATGTAAGTGCCCCATCGGGCCTTCCAGGGGGAGAAACATCCTCCTGAAACTTCTCCGGATTCTTGGCTGATCATATTCCAACTCCAATTTATTTATCGCTCTTTTGCATATCTCCATCTGCACCGCTTCTTGCACATCTCCATGGAGATGAAGGAGGCTGGATAATGCCATTCCAGCACGGCCCAGCAGCTGACACGAGTTCCACCAGGTGCAGAAACCAGCACCCACCCCAGGAGATGCCAGCAGGGACCTGGTCCAGCTGCTCCTGCACAGGTCACAGCTCTGGCCTGACCCTGATGCCTCCCTCTGCACAGAAGCATCCTTCCCTAAGGACAAGGGTAAAATCCTGCATGGGAGGAGCAGCAATACCAGCCATGGGGTGAAGAGGAGTTTGCCCCAGTTCTGCACACAGAGGGGTCAGAGAGAACATCCACATCCTCACGTGGTGGTTTTCATGTTCCCTGCAGCATCTACTGACTCACATGCAAAGTAATGCCAGCACTGATGTGTTATCTGAGCTTTAATTCTTTCCCTTTACATTTAAAAATGCTGCATTTAGCCCCAAAATTGTCAGTGCCACTTTAAACGTGCGTGTCTAAATTATCCCCTCTGTAGCTCCCATCCCTATAGCAGCATTATGCACAGCTCCATCTGCTCCAGTATTTCTCAGCTGTTTCCATCCTCAATGTAATGGCCAGCTTATGCACAGCTAACAACTTCCCAGCAGAGAAGTGAAAAATTAATCCAAAGCCTGCTGTAAGTATTGGTGATTCAGTTGGCTGACTGATTTTTGATTATTTGGGGTTTTTTGTTTGCTGGTCAGCACAGGGATTAAAAACACGTATGTGGCAGTAGCCTCTCCCTATCATGGAAAGTTGGGACAAATGCTCTGTTGGCATCAATCGATGCAGCTCTGTGGAGGTCACTGGGATTACATGGAGTTACCCCAGCTAAAGCCTTGACCCATCCTTTCCCTTAGGTTTGTGTCCTGTCTCTCTCCCTGTAAAGGTCTTCCAAACCCGTGTTTCAATGGCATTGAAGAGGCCTTTCCTCCTAAATGCCTTTATTTATAGCCTTCAGATGGCAATGAGTCTATAGAAAGGGAGTGCAGGAACAGACCAATTCCTGCTTGTGTTTGGGTAACTTTTTTTTTTTAATCAGTTAAATGTCAATGAATCTCCTAGGGAAAAATCTTTGTTCCCATTATTTTCTGGCTAAAAGCTCCTATACATAGCTGCAGTATTTAATTCTACCTGTTTACAGCACTAGCTACTAGATACCCCTTTTTTTTTTGTCCCAAAGCATTCCAGCAAGGGCAGACCGTACCAAATCCTCATTTTAAACACAGAGAAACTCAGGTGCAGGGAAATAAAAGGCCATGCTGGGGTTTGCAGCCCACAGCAGCACTGGCAGCATCACACTGTGCCCAGTCCTCTCTATTTCAGTGCATCTGAGCTGTATTTATATACAGTGGACTTTTCTATTTTCCTTTGCAGCTGGTCGCTAAAGACAGGATTCCTAAATGAGCCTGAGAATTACACATGCAAATCTCAAAGGCCTGGAATTAGGAACATCTGAGCAACAAATTGTCCTTGCTAAAGATGCTGTTGGAGCCAAAAAGCCTACAGATTCTGGGCCTGCTGTAAGTACTTTTAAAATCAAGATCAGCCAGTCTGCACTGCTGGTGTTTGCCAGGTGCCAGTTCGCTTCTCAAGGCACTTTCTGCTTGAGCAGAGAGGGGACACGGGGACAGGAGGGGGGGCAGCCTGTCGCTCCGGGCTGCTCCTCCCGTGCCCTTCCCTCCGGTGCACATCTTGCAGCCTGTCCGTGTGATGCCGAGATGCTGAACCCGTGTCCTCAGCGGGGAGGGAAGGAGGGCCGGGCTGTGCGTGCAGATGTTCAGGCCGGCAGGAAGGCGCAGCATTAAGTCAGAGCTTGTCCTGCTCTCCAGCCCCCCCTCCGTGTCCCCCTCCTTCCCCAGCACTCCTCATTCAGGGATTTTTTAAGCCTCCCAGACTGACCCTCGAGGGCTGAGCCAGCACCCCCCTGATTCGGGGCGTTTGGGATGAGGATTGCTCAGATCTGACCTTCCCATCCTTCCTCCCTCACCCCCAGGGGCTGGGCAGCATCAGCACCTTCAGCCACTGACCCATCTGCCAGCCCTGGCTCTGCGGGCAGCGCTGTCCCCGTGGCTGGACAGACACATTTCTGCTGCACCAGGAGGCTGCACCTGGTGCTGCCCAGCACTGTGAGTTGCAGAATTGCCGTTCTTTGCAGGCATTTGGGGATCAGGGGCTGGGGCTGATTCAGCTGTGGGCCAAAGCCTGCAACGTTTGGAGAACAAGCTGGTGGGGGACTGGGGAGAGATGACTTCTGTCGGCAGGGAGGTGACATTCTAATTTGACTCACTCCTGTCTCACTGTGACTGTCTGACCAGTACCACGGGGATTTTTGGTGTGCAAACAGCCCCCGGCTTCCTCCCGCCTCGCATATATATTCCCTTCCACATTACCCATAATTTGCCCCCTGTTCCAAGGTGATGCAGATGGTTTAATTACCAATGGGTTAAATCCAGCCTGTGCTTTCCCTGTGGGCTGCCTGCTACCGTGGGCAAAGTGAGCAGGATTCCTCCTGTGACGTTAAATGTGCTCCCAAAGCTGGTGGGCAACCGAGCTCCCAGCCACGGCTCACTGCAGCAGCAGCAGCAGCAGCAGCAGCACAGCACACCAGGGACGGCTCCGTGCCACAAGTGTCAGCCCTCGGCTTTCCCTGGGGCTCCTCAATGCGCAGTTTTGGGATGGGGAGGGATGCAGGCAAGAGGAGCTGGAGGTCAGGAGAAGCACTGGTGTCAAGCGTATCAAAGCAGGGGTGCCTGTCATGGCAGGGCTGCCCCGGGGTTTCAGGATCTCCTGTGCAGCCCAAAAGCTGTTTTGAAATAATGTTGCTTTTGGGTTCCTACCAGAGGAAGTGGGGTTTGGTTGGGGTTTGGGCAAATTCCCATTCGAAGAGAAGAACGCCCTCTCCTTTAAAAGGGCAGGGACAAGCTCTCCTGTATTTTAAACACATGAGAAAGTCCTGTTAAGTTTCAGAGGGGCTGGGTTTTTAAATATGGATTATAATTTTTGGCTTAATCCACTATTTCCCAACCAGGCCATGGTCCTCCCGCTCCCTCTTCCCGCTAGGCAAAGGCACCTGCACGCGCTCTTGGAAGTACTTACATTCCCTGTTCCCCGTAGTGATTGTAAAATTCCATGTGGCTGCAAGCCTGGATCCAGCCCACGATCCAGGTCTCCTTCTTGGGAAGAGGGGGCACCAACACTTGCGCAGAGGCTCGGAAGTGAGGGGTCCGGTAGCGCAGGACCACGCTGGAGGACTCGTCAATGCTGGTGGGAATGGGATCAATGGAGGCTTTGACTTCAATCACCGAAATACTTTCCCGGAAAACTTTGGATTTGCAGCTAATACTCTGAATACAGCCCATGGCATACCCCGAGTACAGTCCGACGCAGCTCCTAGGGTACTCCAGCAATCCTGGGGAATATTAGGCATTGAAATTATCTGGTGCTAGATCAATTACAGATCTTTTTGGTTTGTAATTTCAAAACTGATATCCATAGGATAGAAAATTCATCATGTAAAGCCTTAATTTGAATATCTGTCTTACAAGTACTGCTTCTATTTTTGAGGTTAGCTGCGCTTCTGAAGCAAAAGGGCCTTTAAAATTTTTCCCCTTTTAATGGCCCATTAATTCTCTTGCTCAAACAGTCTTTGGGTTAAAAAAAAGTCTCTTGAGTTCAATAAATAACGGTGGTGTTCTTAGCTGATATATTTAGTCCTTCCTTTGCTCAGATGCGGTCTGTCATTCACCGTCAAACATAGGACTAGCCGGTATTTCCCTTTATTCTTTGGATGAAAAGCAGAATGTTGATAGACACATCTATATAAATAATGAAATAGTTTTTAGCCCCAGCTTGTCACAACCGGTGTGGATTTCCACTTCCTGACTTGCAGTTGTTCATAACTTCCTTTCGCACAAAAATTACAATAATAACAGAAAGAAACGACGGCTGGAAAATGCAAAAAGTCGCCAAATCTCCGATTCTGGAGGCTCCTCCGCCAGCGATGTCTGGGCTTCGGGGATTAATTTTTTTTTTTTTTATCTTCCCCTTAGAAATAGCCGGACGCAGAGGGAAGCGAGCGCGGTGCCGGTGGGGCCGGCGGCTCCGGGAGCGCAGCGGGGCAGGCGGCGATGGAGCCTCCCCCGCGCCCGCCGGGG